>VSMD01014360.1:98413-277913 GCA_008750895.1 Mirza zaza
TTTGAGACAGAGTCTCACTTTGTTGCCCAGGCTAGAGTGAGTGCCGTGGCGTCAGCCTAGCTCACAGCAACCTCAAACTCCTGGGCTCAAGCGATCCTCCTGCCTCAGCCTCCCGAGTAGCTGGGATTACAGGCATGCGCCACCATGCCCGGCTAATTTTTTTCTATATATATTAGTTGGCCAATTAATTTCTTTCCATTTATAGTAGAGATGGGGTCTCGCTCTTGCTCAGGCTGGTCTCGAACTCCCGAGCTCAAATGATCCACCCACCTCGGCCTCCCAGAGAGCTAGGATTACAGGCGTGAGCCACCGCGCCCAGCCCAGTACTACAATTTGTTTTCCACTCACCAGTTGATAGACATGAAGTTTCTCTCCAGTTTGGGCTTGCTCTGCATGAATTAACTGCTGTGAACATAGTTCAGGACAAGTCTTTGCATGGACACGTGTTTCATTTCTCTTGGATTCCTAGTGGGGAGATTGCTGGGCTCATATGACAAGTATATAGTTAACCTCATAAGAAACTGCCCAAATTATTTTCCAAAGTAGGTGTATCATTTTACATTCCCAAAAGGGCTGTGTGAGAGTCCAGGTGCTCCAGATCCTCACCAACATTTGGTGGTGTCTTTTGAATTTCAGCCATACTGATGGGTGTGTAGTGATATCTCATTTAAAATCGCATTTGTGAACAATACACTTTAGCTGCTGTGCCTGGAGATGAGCTGGGTGGTTCCGCCAATCTCAGCTGGGCTCCCTGACATCTGCAGGTTGGCATCTAAGCTGCCACGGCTAGGGCATCCCTGCTCCATGTTTCCTTCAGCATCCTTGGACCACAAGGGTTGGGGGGGGGGCAAGTCCTTGTGGCAGTGGCAGAGGCGCAAGAGGACGAGTAGAAACACTCAAGGCCTTCGGAGGCCTAGGTCGGCACTGGCACGCCACCTTCACCAACAGGCCGTTGGCCAGAGCGGGGAGGGACGGCCAAACCCAAAGCCAGGGGTGAGGGAATGGCCCTGCTCCCTCGGTAGACAGAACTGCAAGGTCAGGGGGCAAAGGGCGTGGATACGGGGAGAGGAGAGGAACTGGACCGATAACGTGATCCCTTCTGTGAACTGCTTACAGTTTATGCCTAGTGACAGTGTAGGAAAATGAGTAATTGATTAGTTAAAATTTCTTGAGTGAATATTTGTAGGAAGTCTCGAGGATGGATGGATCTGTCAATTGCACACAATGGCCTCTTTCTCGCAGATGGCATTTCTCACTTCCCTGGGACTTAAAGGTGTTTTTTGGCCCTTGTGAAGTCTAGCTCTAGCCCAGAACCCCAAAGGTCCTTCCCTATGCGGTGCAGGTAGGGCTGTGGGCTAAGGTGCATGTGTCTGTGAGGATCCAGGGACACATGGTGAAGGAGAGGGCAGCAAGTCACCATGTGTGGCACCTCTCGCTGGGAAGATCTTCTACATAGTAACATGACAGCTACCACTTCTGGCAACTTCGCTGTGTTCCAGGGAGTGTGTTTAAGCAGTTCATATATAGTAATGCGTTCGATCCCCACGATGACCCACTAAGTTAGCAGGTTAGTTTGGATTCTTTGGGTTATTAGAAATAAAAACTCAATTCCAAGTAGCCTAAGCAAGAAAGGGAAATTGCTAGAAGGCTCTAGAGGGCCTCAGAGAGACCAAGAGTGGGAAGACAGTTGGGCCTCAGGGCTCTTCACGAGTCTGGGTCATTCTCTCCTGTGGGGGCCAACTTTATCTGCTCCCTGGGAACATGGTGTCACATGGCAACGAACAGCTCTCAACTTACATGTCCTCAATTTAGAGGACAGCCAGTCTGAGCCGGAAACTTCTAGTCACAAGGACTCTGACTGTCTTAAGTAGGCTCAGGCACCCACTTCTGGACCACTGAACCGTGGCCAGCAGTGAGGCCACGTCATTAGTATGGAAACTTCCATGTCGACTGAAATCTGACTGCAGCTGGGCAAAGGCAGAGCTCCCTGGAAAGGACCGTGGGTGAAGCGGGGACAAAACAGTAGGAGTCCTCCATGCTCGTATTTTTATCTCCGTGTGACAGATGAGACTCAAGAAATGTGCAGGTCGAGTCATGGTTAAGAGGGCAGAAAAGATTTGAATGGACACTTTGGCAAAGATGATACACAAAAAGCAAATAAGCACATGGAAAAATGATGAAGGGATAAACTGTGGTGCATTCTTACAGCGGATGCCGCTCAGACATAAAAAGGAATGATGCACCCATGGTTACCACATGGATGAATCCTTTTTCTTTAAAATTGTACATATCTTTAACTGGGGAGTTGCCAAGTGTATGCTCCCCAACACGGATGAATCTCCTAAGTACCACGTTAAAAGAAAGCAGCCAGACATGGAAGTCCGCATATTGATAGTTTCATTTATACAAAATTCTCGAGAAGATAAAACTAGTGCTAGAAAGATCAGTCATGGTCAGGGGCCAGAGCCCTGGGGGGAGAGGGTTGGGAGGGGGCAGCATAGACCTTCTGGGGACATGGAACTATTCTGTATCATGACTGCAGTGGCAGTCACACAATGGGATATGTTTGTCAAAACTTACACTTAAAATTGGTGAATTTTATCGTATGCAAATCACATCTTAATAAAGCAGATTTTTAAAATGAAGCCATTATCTTTTTAGGCATCTCTGTGATAGGTTTTGCCTTTGACTAAACTTGGTAACACAGAGTTACAGGCCCTGGAGTTAGTCCAAACTGCAAATCCCTGAGGCCCTATCTTGGCCCCCTGGGTACCTTAGTGACTTCTCTAAACCTCAGCAACCTCGTCTGTAAGACGGGATGACAACAGCGCCTGGCTCACGGGTTTGGTGCTGTGAGCGACGGAGGGATGCAGAGAACTCAGCGTGCGGTGGTCATTTAGCCCGGCCTCAGCAATACAAGCTAGAGCTATTAGGACTACTGCCTAAGGTCACACAACTTGGAAGTGGCGGATTCAGGGCTCAAACTGAATGAAATCTATCACCAAACCCTAGCTCCCGGCTACCACACCGCACTTCCTCGAGAGCGCCCCCTCGTGCCAGCTCTGTGCTGCCGCAGCACACATCTGGCCGTTTGGCTTCCCTGGTAGAACACAATGATCAACAGACAAGTGGATCTGGTCCTATTTATTACTGTAAATAGAAAGCTGACATTTTACTTTGTAAATACTTTTTTGTTTATTATTTTTGAGACAGAGTTTCACTCTGTTGTCCAGGCTAGAGTGCCATAGCATCAGCCTAGCTCACAGCAACCTCAAACACCCGGGCACAAGCGATCCTCCTGCCTCAGGCTCCCAAGTAGCTGGGACTACAGGCATGCACCACCATGCCCGGCTAATTTTTTTCTATACAATTTTAGTTGGCCAATTAATTTCTTTCTATATTTAGTAGACACAGGGGAGTCTTGCTCTTGCTCAGGCTGGTTTCAAACTCCTGACCTTGAGCGATCCACCCACCTCGGCCTCCCAGGGTGCTAGGATTACAAGCATGAGCCACCGCGCCCGGCCAGCTCAGCATGTTTTTAAGGTAGTCATGTTGCTGGATGATTCCGTAATTCCTTCGTGTAGGGACACATACAATTTATCTACTCTAATTGACGGGTATTTCAGTTGTCTTCACTCTGGGCTACAATGAAAACACCTGCTATAAACATTCAAAGACAAGTCTTTCATTGGACATAGGTTTTCATTTCCTTTGGGTCCCTAGAAGAGGATTATTGGGTAGTATGGTAAGGATATGCTTAATTTATAAGAAACTGTCAAACTGTTTTCCAAAGTAGCTGTAACATTTTACGGTCCCATTGGCAGACCTGAGAGTTCCAGCTGCTCTACGTCTTCATCAACACTGGGTGCTGTCGGTCCTTTTACTTTTGGTCATTCTACTGGATGTGTGGTGTGATTTCGTTGTTTTAACTTACATTTTCATGATATTGACATGGAGAATCCTTTAATATGCTCATTGGCCATCCGTATATCTTCGTTTGTGATTCTGACACAGAATGTTCACAGACCATATTTTTTCTCAAACACCTATTTTCTATGAAGATTACTGTATGTACTCTTTTGTGTCTGGCTCCTTTAGCTCAGTGTATTTTAAAGACAGTCATAATGCTGCCTGTATCAGTAATTCCTTCCTTTGTAGTAGGGATATATATAATTTATTTATCTGCCTAAAAACACCCATTTACATCTCACCCAGAACAGAGCATTTAAAAGTGTTGATTAACATGGAAAATCTAAGTTTCCCCCTGAACTTTGTGAAAAATTTCAAAATACAGAAAAGTTGAAAAACATGACAATGAACACCCATATGACCTCTACTTAGATCTAACAGTTAACTTCTTGCCACATTTGGTCTTTATTTATACATACATGCGTTGAGCCATATCAAATTGTTAATCATTAGAAAATAAGTTGCAGACATTGATACTTCACCCGCAAATACTTTAGCTCACATCTCCTAAGAATATTCTTCTATGCAATTGCAGTTCCACCATTACACTGAGTAAGATGAACAGTGAGTTCACATTTAATCCATATCCCCATTTCCCCAGTTCACTGTCTTTTGAACAAAGATCCAATCAGGATCCAAGCACTGTTACTGGTTATTTCTTTGGTCTCCTTTATATTTCATCACATAATAGACTTTAACACTGATTCCAAGAAATTCGTATCAAACTTTCTGGAAAGAAATTTTAGGAAACCCAAAAAACCTAACTCATAAATCCCAATTAGGGTAACTAAGGGCTCTTCATGTGCTACTCTCACCTTGAGAGCTAGATGATGTTAGTGTGAGACGGTAACGAAGGGTTTTGGAAGTGAATGGTACATACCGTTCCTCAGCTTCACTCATTCCGGCCGTTTTTGTTCCCTCTCTGGACATTTCTGCTACTCTCTTCCTGCCACTCCCAGCCCAGACATGTCTGTCCCAGTGTTATGCCAGGAAGAGCCTTGGGTGTAGAATGAAAAAGATGTCAGCTGACTGTCTTGTCTTCTGATTAGTCACTACACATGACTCAGCCTCCTCCTCTGGCAAATGGTGTGATGGTGACAGCATACAGTCCCTACCAGTGCCCACAGGATTGCTGTACGAATGAAATGAGATTCTGTGAGTTAATGTGTGTTGAAGCAGACACTTCACTCATTCCACATTCATTGAGCATCTACTGTGTAGGTCTCCAAGCCAGGCACAAGGATGTGAGAAAAAGTCTGCCCAGGGCTTCTGGGAAGATGCTTTGCTCTTTAGAGACACAAGATGGAATGGTTTCTCCTCATATGGATGTAAGGCTCAGGTGCTAACCCCAAGATGCAGCTGGCACATGCAACTGGATCACATGAACCAAAGTAGTCCCTTCATTCTTTAAGCCCCATTTGAATAGGATTTTCTGTTACTGGTTGCCAACAGTATCAGAGACAGGAGTGAACTGTGTTTGGGATCTGGAGAGCCGGTCTCCCAAAAGAGAGCCAAGAGCAGATCTTGGCACTGGCATTGGCTTTTGGCCTCTCCTATACAGCCCCATCTCCTGGATCTTTGCTTGACTGAGCGCCCGGCTGTTATCAGTGCCTTGCTGTTAGCCCAAAGCCTGCTATGCTGTCCATTAGCCTCGTCTGATCCCCAGTCATGCCTGTAGAGCCCAAACCTCTAACACCCTGCTTCTGCTGGTACCTGGAGAATGCACAGGTGCACCTTACAGTTCAGAAACACCCCCTGCTGTCCCCAGAGCCTCCAAGGCCCTGCTCACCTATGGCCCCAGCACTACTTTGCTAGTAGACCCCTAGCTGGTCCCTTTGGTCAGCCTTTGCCAGTGAAACCATGTTCTCAGTCCCCTTCAGCCTTTCCTAACTTCGCTGAGGCAGGGACTATCTTTTCAAATAAGAACAGGCAGTGAAAAGAAAAATATTGAGAAAGGGCAACTTTAAATTGCCTCATTTATATCCTAGGAAATTTTAATTATTAACAGTCAAGGTATAATAAATCACAATGTAAATTGCTTTGCTTTTTCATCCTAAAAACAACAAAAAAACAAAGATGCTTTTCAAAATACTTAAGTCAATCTAGCATGTTGTGGCAAACTAAGTTTCCAAAGGTTCTCGGCTATGCCAGACATCAAACTTGAGAGACAGGATGGCCTTGGGTTGGGGGAAGGCTCTTTAAGCAGCTCAGAGCAGCAGCTAGTTACCAGGTGAAGGGACTCATTTCAATGGTTTGACTTGGTATAGCCATAACAGCTGAATATGTATTCCTTAGATATCTGTATTTTTTAACTATGTAGTATTCCTTGGATTTTTAAAGTTAAAAAACCTATACATGTTTTAATAATAATCATCAGCATTTATTTGAAAAAACATAACATGTATATGACCATTACCTGAAAACCATTTTAAAAGGTACATTTTTAGAAAATTTTTTTAGAGACAAGGTCTTACTATATCACCTACAGTGGAGTGCAGTGGTGCAATCACAGATCACTGCAGCCTTGAACTCCTGAGCTCAAATGATCCTCCTGCCTTAGCCTCCCAGGTAGCTGGGACTACAGGCTCGCACCACCATGCCCAGCTATAAATAATTTTTAAACATTTTTTGTAGAGATAGGGACCTTACTATGCTGCCCAGGCTCATTTCAAACTCCAGGCCTCAAATGATCCTTCCACCTCAACCTCACAAAGTGCTGCGATTATAGATGTGAGCCACCATTCCCAGCTAAGAATTTATTACCACATCAAATGGTAAAAATGTTTCTGAAAATCGTAATGAATGGATGCTTGTCTGTGGCTCAAAAGGCCAATGTTGATAGCTATTATTAACATACTAAAATAGAATCTTAAGGCCGGGCGAGGTGGCTCAAGCCTGTAATCCTAGCTCTCTAGGAGGCCGAGGTGGGTGGATCGTTTGAGCTCAGGAGTTCGAGACCAGCCTGAGCAAGAGAGAGACCCCATCTCTACTATAAATAGAAAGAAATTAATTGGCCAACTAATATATATAGAAAAAATTAGCCGGGCATGGTGGCACATGCCTGTAGTCCCAGCTACTTGGGAGGCTGAGGCAGCAGGATTGCTTGAGCCCAGGAGTTTGAGGTTGCTGTGAGCTAGGCTGACGCCATGGCACTCACTCTAGTCTGGGCAACAAAGCGAGACTCTGTCTCAAAAAAAAATAAATAAATAAATAATAAAATAAAATAGAATCTTAAAATGGAACTTGGCAAAGATAAATTAATTTGGTTTTAGGCTTAATAATCAGGTAAGAAAGCTAAGAAAGTCTTAACAAGTCTACTTAAAAATGGAGGCCTTTTCTCTCAATTTCAGTTGATGCTGCTGACCCAGCTCAGCAAGTCAGCTTTGAGGGATTGCTTGATGACAGAAAAATGAAAGAGGCCTTATTGAAAGTAAAAACACTCAGTGAGGCCGGGCATGGAGGCTCACGCCTGTAATCCTAGCACTCTGGGAGGCCGAGGCGGGAGGATCGCTTGAGCTCAGGAGTTCAAGACCAGCCTGAGCAAGAGCAAGACCCATCTCTACTAAAAAAAAAAAAAAATAGAAAGAAATTAGCTGATTAATATATATATATAAACAAATAAATAATAGCCAGGCATTATGGCACATACCTGTAATCTCAGCTACTTAGGAGGCTGAGGCAAGAGGATCACTTGAGCCTAGGAGGTTGAGGTTGCTGCGAGCTAGGCTGACGCCAGGGCACTCTAGCCCGGGCAACAGTGAGACTCTGTCTCAAAAAAAAAAAAAAAAAAAAAAAGACAAAAGTTTTCCTTTCTACCTCAGTTACCAGCTAACAAAGTACCAAATATTACATTCGGGTCATGTGAGGTGGCTCATGCCTGTAGTCTTAGCACTCTGGGAGGCTGAGGAGGAAGGATTGCTTGAGGTCTGGAGTCCGAGACCATTCTGAGCGGGAGAGACACCCCATCTCTACTAAAAACAGAAAAATTAGTCAGGCATGGTGGTGCATGCCTATAGTCCCAGATCGCTTGAGTCTGGGAGTTGGAGGTTGCTGTGAGCTAGACTTGATGCCATGGCATTCTGCCCAGAGTGAGAGGGTCTAGGGAAGAAGAAAAAATTATGTGTGTATGAGAAAGTGATACTGAAATTTTAGGGTTATTCTAATTCAGTGTCTGGCCTGTCTCAAGGATGATTAATTAAAATGTAGACTGCTTATTGGAAAGTCCAAATATAAGAAGTATCCAAGCAACCCATTTGTTCTAAAAGGATTTTTGAAAATTGGATCACTCATATGAAGCACCATGCACTTGAAGTGACCCACCATGGTGCACAGGCCCGATGATGGTGTGCTTCACTGGCAATCACTGCCTGAATAGGGCTATTGCTACCCTCTATCTACACAGCCTAGATAGAACAGCTTGAAATCACAACTGTAGTACCAGCTGATACCAAAGACATGAACACCTATATATTCCATTCTAATTACACAAATCTAATGAAACATATTTTTAAAATGTGTTAGAGTTCAACCTGTAACTCCAGCTGTGCCACTAACTATACTGGGGAAGGTCCCAGACATCCTTCCTTGCACCTGCCAGCTAACCCTTTTAATCTTACTCCATACCCCCAGGTACTAAATCCCAAGTGCTTGTAAGGATTAATAGCACAGACTACCAGGAATGAAGCAGATACAAAACAATTCCTCAGCACCCAAAAATAAAAGAGAAATGGGCCATTTATTAAAATTAAACTCCATATAAATTGAATGCATGGAACCTATTATGGCAGCAAACCTTCAGTTAATGCCACACAGCTTGGTAAACTGGGGACTTGATGCATGTCCTTTTTCTACATAAATCTGATTCTCACTAGAACAGCCTTAGTCTTAGTCTGTATTCTTTCTTGCACATACACAGAGGCCACTTGTCTCTGTCACATGGAATCTATTAAACTTGGGGCCCAAAGACATGAGTAGTTCTTGAAAGGTGATCCTAGTTAACTATACTCATACATACTAATTTCATGACTTAATGAATTTTTGTTCCTCATTTTCTAGAATCACAGGTGATATCTCTCAACTATGGTTTAATTCACTAGTGGGTATATAGCTCTTCAGTGCAGAAACTTAGTCTCATTATGTTGGATACACGTACACTATTTTTATTTAGATCTGTTGAATGAGAAGAAAACCAAACAAAAATACCCCAATTTAGGCCGGGCGCGGTGGCTCAAGCCTGTAATCCTAGCTCTCTGGGAGGCCGAGGTGGGCGGATCCTTTGAGCTCAGGAGTTCGAGACCAGCCTGAGCAAGAGCGAGACCCCATCTCTACTATAAATAGAAGGAAATTAATTGGCCAACTAATATATATAGAAAAAATTAGCCAGGCATGGTGGCACATGCCTGTAGTCCCAGCTACTTGGGAGGCTGAGGCAGCAGGATTGCTTGAGCCCAGGAGTTTGAGGTTGCTGTGAGCTAGGCTGATGCCACGGCACTCACTCTAGCCTGGGCAATAAAGTGAGACTCTGTCTCAAAAAAAAAAAAAAATACCCCAATTTTTTCTGCAAGTTCAGTCCTTCTCTATAGTGGTGGTTACAGACAACCCTGAAGTGGCTGGAATATAGTCAGCAAGTAGACCAGGTGGGGCAACAGTTCATCTGGAATCTTTGCAGGTACGTATTTATTTCCTTTTGTGCCCTGCACAGTAAGGCACAGTTAATGATGTAACAGAACAGAGGAAATGCCCACAGCAAATAATTCTAGTGACAATGTACTAGATGAGTTAGTTTAATAATGGTGGCGATTGTTTTTCATTTTATTATTATTTTTTACAATAAGGGTGTAGCTTTTATACTCCACACACACAAAATAAAACAAGTGCTTATTACGAAAAAGTCCCTGCCCCCACCCCCCACAGAACACATCCTGAACATAGCAATTTCAATAGAACAGAAAAATCAAGACAAGTTTGATTTCAAAATTTCAATAAAAAAGCAAAAGTATGTAATGCGACAGCTGTTCAACTTCCAACTCTAAGTAGGCACCGTTAAACAAACACGAAACCCCAATATTATAAATTTCTCCAGCACACATTCCAGTATAAATGCTCTGAACTGTAATCAGCAAGTTAATAAACGGAATAGAACCTTACTTAGAACAGAAGCTATATTGCTTCCCTGTCCCCTTGTCTCTTACGATTGGAGGGTGCAGGTATTATGGGATACAAAAGTCAGAGGAAGAAAAATTAAAAATAACAATTCCCAAAGCTGCTGCTGTTTAGACTAGAAAGGAAAATAGCATTTTACAAATGTTCAAAAAATCCCAAGGCAGGTAACACAATTTGTTCACTATCACTCCTACTTGAAAGAATAAAGAGATCAGTGTCTTATTATATAAAACGGTACTTTCAGAATTGTATTACAGGTTCACCAGAAACTATGGATGTAGTTTTAGGCTTCATCAAGGAAAACAGATTCAGTTCAGATCAAGTTAGATACTGTCCATCTAGCCTAGCTGGATCGGTGTCTGGATCTGCTCACTGTCAACCTGAACAGCTGTAAACTAAACAATGTATGTAACTCCATAGGAAGCTTAAGGATTGAAGATATGTACACCACTAGTTAGATCTCCCCTGCTTCGCGCTCTTCAGAGCTCCGCCTGTCTTCTGATCTGCCATTAGCACTCTCATAGGACCGCTTCTTATCTTTTCGATCTCTGTCACGAGGTGATCTGTCTCTTGAACTCCTGTCTCTGTCACGTGATGCTAAGTCTTGGTCTCTGAATCTTTCTTTTGAGGATCTGAAAAATATTAATTTGAGGAGCAAAATATGTTGGGAAACCCAAAAACCCAAATGAAAGAATAGGATGTTAGGATATTGATAGCTGAAGATATAGAGAAGAATATACCCAAGACAGAGGAGTTAGTTTTCTGAGAGGATAGGTCATGACCCAAGTTGATAAGGAACTCAAAGATGGGTGAACACAAATAGCTGAGGGTCAAAAAGCATAAGGCAAATAATGACTCTCATTGTCTCAGAGACAACCACAAAGCTTCTCCAATTCATAAAAAGGGTATGCAATATAAATATATAGCTTTAAAAAGTAAAAGGTATTATCAAATTTTTACAAAATAGAATAGATTCCAAATTGGAGGTCAATCAATGACTTAGAACAGGGGTAAGCAAACCTTTTCTGTTTGCTATCTGGCCAGACAGTAAATATCTGAGGCGCTGTAGTCACATACAGTCTCTGTAGTAGTATACTTTCCTTTTTATCAACCCTCTAAGAACATAAAAACCATCTACAGCTTGCTTGGGCTGTATAAAAACAGACTACGGGCCAGATTTGGCCTATAGGCCACAGTTTGCCAACACCCGACTAAGACAATAGAACTACTCAATAATATGGCTTAAATATTTATTATTTCAAAAATCTGCTTTATTCCTCCTGAGTTAGCTCACTCAACCAACAGGAAAAAAAAAAACAGAATAAAAGACATATAAAGATGCTCACACTGTACTAAATCTTGATTAACCATAACTATTAACAGTTATGGTTACTACCTTCTCCATTCCTAATTTCAATATGAAAGGTAAATAATAACAAAACAAGCTCGTATCAGAGATTTAATCAGAAGGAAAACAAAGGGATATTATAAGATCAGAATAAATATGGAATCTTCTACACTTTCAACATCTAGAATGAATCAGTAACATTTATTTGGTTCTTTACGGGTGACACAGTACTTTTACATAAGTATCTCACTTAACCCATGTTCAGAATTAGGATCTGAGGGTACTGCCAAGAATCTGAATAGGAAAAAAATTAAAATCCTATTATACTCAGTTTTAGAAATATAGTTGAGGGTAAAACAAAAGGCTATAACATTAAATAATGTCAACTTTGAGCAATCTACTGAAGGTTTTAATAAACTTAAAAAATGTGTTTAAAAAATTCACAATGTGAGTCTAGCTACTGCAAGTCTACACCAGCCCCATCCATAGCCTTTGCAGGATGATACCTAAGAATAAGGGTCCCAGAGGTCAGTAACAGTGACTGAAATACAACTATGAGATGAGAATCAACTAATGTTTTGTTGAGATTACAATGTCCCACTTATAAGCAGTTTCCATATACTATGTAAGTGAAACTACCAATAATCCTAGTAAAGCAGGTACTTTTATTATTTCTACTTAATAGATGGTAGAGAGGTAGGAAATTAAGTTACTTGGCCAAGGCCACTGAACCCACGTAGTCTCACTCTGAAGTCTGCACTATATATGTCTAAATAGAGCAGAAAGTTCAAGTGGTCCTTATTTACCACGGTAATTGTTGCCAGGAAAAGGTCACAAAAAAACAGTCTACTTTTATCAGAGACCAGTATTTCACAGTAGGATAAGGAGAGGAGCAAAACATAAAAGGAATTTTTGGAATTTTCACCTGGAAAAATTAAACATGTAGCAATAACTTGTCATCTTATGTAATCACATGTAGTTTTAATAGCAATTATCTGCTAATTTTTGGTTAAAACAATGATGCTTTAAAAGAGAATAATTTGAATTCAAAGATGAAAAGTGATCTTGAGAAAAGCAAAACTTTTAATAGTTTTACAAAAATAATTCTCCTTGTGAACATGCTGAAATCTAAAACGTGAAGGGGGGTGTCATGGAGTACGGTAGAAAAATTTCCCATACAACTTCATAAGTGCAGGAAGCACCAGGGGCTAAGATAACACAGTCTCAGACAAAGGGACTTCATGCCCATCTCCACCACCAATAAAGACATTTGAGTTCACCAACACCAGAAACAATGACACTTGGGCAGATCAACACAAGAAATTATCTAGATTTTCCATTACCTAGCAGGATGATTCTCAATATTTAGTGTGCAGGCAAGCCTCAAAGAGAACTTTTAAAAAATGCCTATTTCTGAACACTGCATTAGGGTAGGTCCCAAAATTCAGTTTCAAGAGTATGAGACAAGTGGCCTACAACACACTATCCCTTACAAATTCCCTGATCATTCTCTGCATTTGCCTATGATGGTCATTCTATGTGAAATCTTTTTCTTACCTGATTCTACCTATTCAAATTATGACTATTCAAGTTTTATCACTACCTGATGCCATTTCTGATTACTCTGGTATTTCCCTCATCTAAACTCTTAGATCATTTATTCTATGACATACAGTTTAGCACTTATTTTGTTTTATACCAGTCTATTGTCAAAGATGTCGGTCCTGTGTTCTCATAGTGAACTTCATAGAGCAACTTGAATAAAGTTGTTCAACTATGTTATTACTGACTGTTAGTACAGTAGAAAGTATACAATTCTAACTGATTAAAGACATCTTAAGGACTACTTAGAACAAGGCCAGAATAGAATAAACAAAATATTGAGATTCTATCAATAAACTCAGCTTATAAATGACTTCAGGGAATGGCTAGTTGAGAGTGAAAAGAAATAAAGATTTTAACAGCTTTCTGTGGATTCTATTACGGACTTTATAATCCACAGAAAATGTAAGACTGCTATGTACTAGATACTCAAAAAATGTTTATGCTTTAGCTGCTTTAGTTGTCAAGAAAAAGGCCATTTTAAGCATGGTTTGTGTTGCATAGATATTACCTGATTTAAGGGCCATCATGTGACCTGAGAAATTTTGGGAGCTTGGTCTATATTGACAATGAGTGCTAAACTCCTCTACCAAACTCTAATCCTTTGTCCATTTCTCAATAGATATTCAGGTCCTTAAACATACCTTACTCTGTGTCTGTCCCTTTTGAGATTTCTCATTATACCAAGGAAGTCTTATAGCTTCCATAAGATTGTGAATCTGCCCTGCCAAGCTAAAGGTATATAACAATGAATATCTATAGTGCAGATTAAACAAGACTATACTAGAATGTGTCCACTCAGAAAAAGTATACCAGTTCAAATAAGTCTGGATAACAGTATTAATGAAAGGACTTCTCAGAGCCCTTAATTTGCTACTACATATTGAGAAAAAACTGTAAGTATTGGTACCAAAAATTATTTGCCTGTAAAGAACTTTTTCCCAAGACAAGCAATAACCTCTGCACATACCAGTTCCAATTTCTTGCTTTGGCTCGTAAGTATATTTTTTTCAGAACAAACCATATAATCATGGAAAAAAGTGTTTGCACACATACACACAAATGTGTACATATTACCAGATGCAAGTTTTAAACCAATAATCTATGCTCTAAACATAAGTAACATAAGTAAACAAACAACTCTAAAACATAAAGGTAGCTCCACATCCTCTGATCGACACATCAATACCTCCTCTTGGATCGTTCTCTGCTCCTATCTCTAGAACTGTGCCGACTTCTCTGGTGGCTACGGCTGCGACTGCGGCTGCTGGAGCGGGACCTGTGGCGATGGCGCTTCTCCCGAGATTTGGATCGAGTTCTCCTCTTGCGCTCCCGTGACATAGAGCGAGACCGATGTCTGCGATGCTCTCTGGACCTTGATCTACAAGATGACAAGATTTGATTTCGTTTTTAGCTTCACTGGTAAAAAAAAAAAAAAGAATACTGTTTATGATAAATTACTACCTATCTAAATTAGAAAGGTTATGTAACCATAAAAGTAAGTTTTGAGTGCCCACAATATGCCCAGTTGCAGTGTAATCAAAACATAGTAAGACAGTTCTCAATTCAGGCAGCACATTATTTGGGAAGAAAAAAACTTGTAAAAGTCATTTTAGACAACTTAAATTGCCATATATATATATATTTATTTATTTCTAATGAGTACACATCAAGTAGAGAAGGAAAGGACACTTCCGTAGCCTTGATCGGGTCACAAACTAAGTTGTGGGTGTGTTTGGTGAGGATAAGAAGGGCACACAAAGGACATAAACATCTGACAGAAAACAAGGGCGAAAATACACAAGCAATTCTGTTAAAAGAGTCACTTTAACGGTGATGGAAACAGTTCTCAACTGAATTGTGATGATAGTTGCACAACTTTAAATTTACTAAAAATCACTGGCTTGTACATTTAAAATGAGTCAGATGGTATAGTATGTAAATTATCCCTCAATAAAGATATTAAACTTTTTAAAGTCACTTTAAGAATGTGATATTTTGGTCGGGTGTGGTGGCTCACGCCTGTAATCCTAGCACTCTGGGAGGCCAAGGCAGGCGGATTACTCGAGGTCAGGAGTTCGAAACCAGCCTGAGCGAGACCACGTCTCTACTAAAAATAGAAAGAAATTAATTGACCTACTAAAAAATATATATATATACAAAAAATTAGCCGGGCATGGTGGCACATGCCTGTAGTCCCAGCTACTTGGGAGGCTGAGGCAGCAGGATTGCTTGAGCCCAGGAGATTGAGGTTGCTGTGAGTGAGGCTGCTGCCATGGCACTCACTCTAGCCTGGGCAGCAAAGTGAGACTGTCTCAAAAAAAAAATGTGATGTTTTCTCATAATTTGATATATTAATAGTAAGTTCAAAAGCATATTATACAAGTGATATAGTTTACAAACTGAGTTTATTTTCAAATGATTATTTTATTATAAATAGCGTTTAAAAGCATTCAGCTTACATCAACATTATAGTCAAAGAAAGGTACATGTCGTAGACTTAGCATCAACCACAGTTTAATATTTCCAAAAAGGAGCAGGAGGAAAAGAATGTAAAACTCTCTCAATATGAGTTTTATCAAATGGTATTTTGTTTAACCACTCATTTTGAGCTATTATGAATCTTTCTTCCAATGCATAATTTTATTCATCTTTTTAAAAATTCCAGTTAATTATTCATCCATTCAAAAAATATTTACTGAGTACTTTCTACATCCAGTACAACTCTCTAGTACCAGAGAGACTGAACAGCAAATAAAATAAAGTCCCTGACCTCTTACGAGCTTACACTCTAGAAAGGAGTCTCTACAGATATGGAGGCTGTAAATGAAGATATGTTAGCTATGAATGAGATGGAAAACCTCTGAAGGGTTCGAAGCAGCGGGCTGACATGATGTGGTGTTTTTTTTTTTCTTTTTTAAAGGGCTCGTTCTGGCCAACATGTAAAAATCAAAATGCGAAGGAGAAGGGGCAAGCACAGAAATAAGGCCAGTTAAGAAAGAGGCTCCTGTAATATCAAGGCAACAGGACTAGAATGGTAGAACTAAATTTCTGATGCAAATATCTAAAGATGTTCTTTGTACAAATACTTTATCTTTTCAACAAAGGGACTGGCTTGTATTAATCTACCAGTAAAGAAGCAGTATCGTAATTTAACATATGAGCATAATTTTCCAACAAGCATGTTTCTATTTCTAAGCCTGGATCTGAGAAACAATAATATAAATCTGCCGACAAAACTGGTCCCATTTATTAATGTTCTTTACTTTTTTAGTGTTTTAAGCAAAAATACCATTAAAAGATTCTACAAAGTACTAAGGGTATACTATAGCTAATATAAACACAGGAGTTCCCCCCACCTACCGTAACAAATGCTCTACTTTTTAGGGAAAGGGTCTTGGGTAATAGTTACTCTCTAGAGTTTAGAGTACTCAGAAGGTTTCAAAAGAAGATGTGATCTAAACGAGAAGAATGGTAGGATTTGGAAAAGAATGAGATGGCATTCTGAATGGGAATGGATTCATGAAGAAAGGCTCAACAGGAATGAGAATAGCAAATGAAGAATTGAGAAAGAACAAATAATGCAGTAGAACATGTTTCACTAACTTTCTTAGACAGAAAAAATTTATCAGCAACTAGCAAAAACTACGAAGACTCCAAAAAGCCCCCAGATATTAACGCTGAAAGTCAAATGAAAGTGTTATCTTTTTCTCTTCCTCCTTAAGGCTATAAGTTCCCCTTTCAAAAATCAAAGTTTTTGTGATTACTGTACAAACAGCTGAGTAATAAACTCATATAAAGATTATAGCATATACTAAACATTTTAGTTTCCCTCAACCTACAGTGGATCTCTCAAAAATTTATCTACTTGGTTTACAATAACTATAACCTCTAAGAATGAATTTTTAAAAATAAATCCTGTTACATATTTACTCTGAGCTACTAAAAATGATTTAAAAGAAATATTTTGAAATATTTTTAGCTTTCTCCTATAACTCCAGAGCACTGTATACAATTTTACGCTGATCAAACTAAACTGTAGCTCATGAATATCTTTTTTGAGTTTCTCCTCAAATAACAATGCTGAAAATTGAGCTACAATAGAAAATGAGTACTAATTTATTATCTCAATTTTTACAAGATATTTAATCTATAAAAGCCACCTTTGAAAAACACAGCTTTACTACTTATCTTGTGTATACATACCTTTTGGGATTCTTGCTATGTGATCGGGACCTAAAAAAAAATACCTATTTTTAGAAAAGTGATATAAATAAATTTTAAAGTGCAATGTGCTGTTATTATTGATTGTTAATTTTTTTCTTAATTTTATAAATATAAAGCATGTGCTAAGCAAAGTTTTTCAAAATGCACTACAAACTCTACAGATGTCTCCATGTTGCAAGAGCTCCCTTAACTCAGGACACCAGCTCTTAAAGAATATCCTCCTGGAAGAGTAAAACACAATACAGGTGGAGTATGTCCCTTATCCAAAAATGCTTGGAGAACAAGAATTGTTTTGGATTTCAGGTTTTTTCCCATTTTGAAATATGTGCTATAATTATAGTGCTCCAATGAGCATTTCCTTCAAGCACCATGTTGGTGCTCAAAAAGTTTCAGATTCTGGAGCACGGTCAATTTTGGATTTTTGGATTTGGGATGCTCAACCTGTACATCGCAACTACCTAATTATCCAGAAACCACTTCTTCACAGGCTGGAAAAAATCTTTTTATCTCTCTGTCATTTCTTTTTTTTCCCTTCTGGAAACAGTGAAATCTCTATGATCTCAGATACATACATTTTGGAGCTATGACCTAATACTATAATCCCTAGAACACCCAGCTCAATCTTATAACATCTGTTTCTTCACATAAAATGAGATACTCTGTTTTTGTTGTTTTTTGGTTTTCCTTGGTTTTTTGAGACAAGGTCTTGCTTTGTTGCCCTGGCTAGAGTGCAGTGACACGATCATAGCTCACTGCAGCCTTAAAGTTCTGGGCTCATGTGATTCTCCTGCCTCATCCTCCTGAGTAGCTGGGAATACAGGCACTTGCTACAATGCCTGCCTAATTTTTCTATTTTTTATAGAGATGGGGGCCTCACCATCTTGCTCAGGCTGGTCTCAAACTCCTGGCCTCAACTGATCCTCCTGCCTTGGCCTCCCCCAAAGTGCTAGACAGGTGTGAGCCACCACACCCAGCCGAGACACACCTTACATAATGCACTCTTCACATTTCCTAGCACACAGTTAATACTCAATAAAGAGTAATAGTTAATATTTTCGTTATTAGGACACCACAGCGATTTTTGTGGATAACATTTATCATGGTTGGAAGCAGGGCTTTGAGCTCAGCCAGATGTGAGTTTTAACTCTGGCTCTACCATTCACCATCTGTGTGGCCTGGGTAAGTTATATATCCTCCTTCAGCTTAGTCTGTCATTAGTCAAAAAGGATCAGTAACAGAAATCATACTGCAGGTGGGGGTTTGTAAGGATCAGAAGAATATAGCTAAATTCCTTATTTACAGTAGCTGGCATACAATAAATGCTCAGTAAATGAATGTGATTCCCCCCCCATTTATCCTTTTTAAAACCATAGTGGGGGCTGGGCGTGGTGGCTCACGCCTGTAATCCTAGCACTCTGAGAGGCTGAGGCGGGCAGACTGCTGAGGTCAGGAGTTCGAAACCAGCCTGAGCGATACCCCATCTCTACCAAAAATAGAAAGAAATTAATTGACCAACTAAAAAATATATATACAAAAAATTAGCTGGGCATGGTGGGGCATGCCTGTAGTCCCAGCTACTCGGGAGGCTGAGGCAGTAGAATTGCTTGAGCCCAGGAGTTTGAGGTTGCTGTGAGCTAGGCTGACACCACAGCACTCACTCTAGTCTGGGCAACAAAGTGAGACTCTGTCTCAAAAAACAAAACAAACAACAACAACAAAAAACCATAGTGGGAATCCCATCTTGTGTAATTTTATACTATCTTCTAATTTCCTCATCTTCCATACTTAGTTTCATTTCCTCAAATTCAGAGTTTTAAAATTTTCTAAACATTTTTGAAATAAGGTTACATTTTATAATCAATGTCAAAAGAAACTTGCCAGCTGGCAGGCAAAGGAATAAGATGTAATGTACTTTCTTATCATCTACAATATGAAAGCACAGTCCTTCAAAGAATTTTTGTTCTCATTTGACCGTCACCTCAACTGAATCTTAAACTGAGATTTCCAATGTTACTTAAAATGTCATTTATTAGAAGTGAAAGTTTTCTATTATTTAAAAAAATTCCATTTCTATTGTCTTAAATATTACAATACTGGGCAATATTCCCGTATGGTCTTAGTGTACACAAGAGAACAAGAAGATAAAGCTCTGGGGTAAAATTTATGGTAAATGAAAATACACACACGCACACCTCTCCCTCAAAAGACTGACATCACTTATCCTAAAAAGGGAAGATATCCAAATGTAACTTTAATTTTGTCTTTACAATGACAAAAGCTTACCTGCCACAAGATATGTAACATAAAGTCCATTTAAACTTCTTGAGATACTGAGTATAATATGCTCACAGCTTGGAAGTGAGCATGAACTATTCATGTACTATGAAGAATTATGATTTTATCAATTAATATTAATAAAAGCAGAATGTGTACATTTAGCTATTATTAAATTAATGGATATTTTATGGTTTATGGCACCCAGAATTGAGAAAATAAAGGGCCAAAGTTCAATGTAAAAAAAATGAAACAAAAAACCCAAATCTTATATCAATGCGTATATATCATAAAAACAAAAATATTTCTATGCCAACCTGATACAAACCTAGCCCAGTATGAAAAATTAAGAGGGCTAGAAAAAGGTTTTTTATAAATCTTACAAGACAAAGATATGAAGCATTCTTTATTCACACTTCCACACATTTTGAAAGAAATCTGAAGAAATTAAATGGTCAAAAGTTAATATAGTTATATAATTATATACTTATATAATTCACATGGTAATATTTTTTCAAAGTAAGCAGAAATTTCCTGTGTCTCATAACACATTTACAGCAATTAATATCTTACATCAATCATATCTCTTTTTAGAAACAAGGAGATTCAACTGAAAATACTTAAACCATTACTCCATACCTCCTCAGCTTCTCCCTTTCTTCTCTCTCCCTTTCTTCTCTTCGTTTCAGGCGTTCTTGGTTTCTTTTCTCCTGCTTCTCAGCTACAACTCTCTTAAAAATGATAAAAGTAAATGAGAAGGATATTTACTGGGTCCAATCTTAATCCTAACCTTTACTGTATCTGGTTTCCAATACAGTATAATTACCATCAAAATCTGTTTAAGGGTGGGTGTAGGATAAAACCTACCTATTGGGGCTGGGCTCGGGTGGCTCACGCTTGTAATCCTAGCACTCTGGGAGGCCAAGGTGGGTGGATTGCTCAAGGTCAGGAGTTCAAAACCAGCCTGACCAAGAGCGAGACCCTGTCTCTACTAAAAATAGAAAGAAATTAATTGGCCAATTAAAAATATACAGAAACAATTAGCCGGGCATGGTGGTGCATGCCTGTAGTCCCAGCTACTTGGGAGGCTGAGGCAGAAAGATCACTTGAGCCCAGGAGTTTGAGGTTGCTGTGAGCTAGGCTGATGCCACGGCACTCTAGCCTGGGCAACAGAGTAAGACTCTCTATCAAAAAAACACAAAACAAAACCTACCTATTGGGTACAATGAACACTATTCTGCCAATGGGCACACCAAAAGCCCTGACTTAAGCATTATACAAGATATCTATGTAATAAAAACATTTGTATCCCCTTAATTAATATTTTAAAATAAAAAACAAAATAAAAAAATCTGTTTAAGAGCAATTCAAAGTATTGCAAGGTGTAATTATTGATATTCGGCTTACAAGTGTGCTTTCCAAAATCTTTTCCCCTTTTGTGGAAAATTTCATATTTTTCCATGTTTTTTTTTTTTTTTTGAGACACAGTCTTGCTCTGTCACCCAGGCTAGAATGCCATGACTCACAGCTAGAGGGCCTAGCTCAAACTCCTGGGCTCAAGCAATTCTCCTTCCTCAGCCTCACAAGTAGCTGGGACTACGGGTGCAGGCCACGGCCAGCTAATTTCTCTATTTTTAGTAGAGACAGGGTCTCACTCTTGTGCAGGCTGGTCTCGAACTCCTGACCTCAAGTGATCCTCCCTCCTCAGCCTCTCAGAGTGCTAGAATTACAGGTATGTGCCACCGTGCCCAGCCTCTGTGATTTTGTTATGACATTTCAAAATCACTTCTACAAAATTTTTGTCCTCTGAATGTTTTCCAGCAGTATTTTGTACTTTTAAAAGAACATCAACTATTATAAATCACAATAAATTCCCATGCCCTGTGATTTCTAATATGAAAATGTCTAGCATTATTTTGTACTTTTAAACAAACATCAACTACTACAAATCACAATTCCCATGCCCTGTGATTTCTAATATGGAAATGTCTTCACCCACTTCTACCTACCATCCTGTTGTTGCTGCTTTATAAAGATATAAGTAAAATGCTAGAGTTCTATTGCTAGGCCTTTATCTGTAGAGACTCCCAAATGGGTACCACTTCTGAGTTTTAACTTAGAGCTCAACGACCATTTGCTATAGTAAAACTCATTTTGACTTTTAAAAAAATTGCTTGGGATCATCCCAGCTACTCAGAATACTAAGAGCCCACTGTTAAATGCAAATATGGAGACATCCCTGGACGTTTTCTAATTCCACATTATTTTAAAAATAAAGCAATAGATCTTGTGTTAATTCCAGAGCTAATAATTACATACACAGTGACTACCCAATGTTTCCCCATCTTGAGTCAGTTCTCAATTCATGAAAAATCGCTACAGTGCCACAATTCTTATAAAGGTAGCCCTATCAGACAACATATTGGCATTATTTTTTTGTTGTTTGGGAGACAGGGTCTTGCTGTCTCCCTGGCTAGAGCACAGAGGGATGATCATAACTCACTATAACCTCAAACTCCTGGGCTCACGCAATCTACGCACCTCAGAGCCTTCCAAGTAGCTGGCACTGCAAGTAAGTGTGTGACTACACCAAACCAATTTTTCTATTTTTTGTAGAGACATGGTCTCGCTCTTGCTCAGGCTGGTCTCGAACTCCTGGCCTCAAGCAATCCTCCCACCTCAGCCTACCAAAGTGCTAAGATTACAGGCGTGAGCCACTACACCTGGCCTGATTATTCTTTTTATTAAGTAGTTTTCATCATAAATCCTTTCTGAAATGGGGACAAAAGCATAAAATAACTCTTAGAGGTTCTACAAGCTTGTTTTAGTGAAGAACTGCAAAATATTTCACATAAATATTGGGCCCATTTTTTTCAATCTTTCTATAAGTTAAATTAATATTATATTGACTTTATTGAAAAGAAAGATAACAAGGTAAATTTCAGGGATTTGTAGAAATTAATTAGTGTTGAAACCAGTTTGAGAGTTTCCTAATTCATCATATCACCATAAAATCCTACCTCCCAAAATAACAGTACGTTATTTAAAAGTCTATCTCTCAGACATCATTTACTAAATTGGATCTCCATTTATAATCCTACACCATTCAGTTTGATTTGTTAGCAGATACTAAACCTAACTGAATCATAGCCCAGAATATTATATAAAAAGACAACTAATATAGATTAAAAAAAAAAAAAAGTGGATAAATAGGATGAGGTGAGGGATACTAATGTACCAATGTACCTTTAATTCTTCAAGTTTCTCTCTTATTTCAATAAATCCCAGGTGCAGTTTACCCCCAAAATGATCAGCCAGTCGTCTGTCATTATCATGAAGACCTAAATAGGCAGAGCAGACTTCACAGACTCGAAGCTTCTGCTGTTGGAAACTGGAAGCTGGCATAGAATTCCGATAAACTTCCTGAACAAAAGTGACAAAAACAACGATCACAGAAACCTCATTAAGTCATACAATTAAATAAAATATACTATGCTCATACCAAAAATGTTTTCTAATGAATACACAAAAACATGGCTATTTTGTCATGAAAATTATGTGTCCCTTTATCCCCATCTTCTGCCCTTAGGACCTCTCCAATGGAGGTCAAAGGTCACACAGCTCCAAATAACTTTTGCCAAGAAATTACCATAACAATTCGGCCATGGTACAAAGCACAACTTTCTGAGAGGTTTTCTCAATATTCTACAATGCTGTTTTTCCTGTAACTTTCGCTAAAAATGAAATGTAGGCTGGGCGCAGTGACTCACACCTGTTAATCCCAGTACTTTGGGAGACTCAGCTGGGAGGATCTCTTGAGCCCAGGAGTTTGAGGCTGCAGTGAGCTATGACTGCAACATTGCACTCCAGCCTAGGAAACAGAGCAAGACCCCATTTCAGGAAAAAAAAAACAAAAAAACAAAAACCAAGAACAAAAAAAGAGGGGGAACATCATCAACAACTGTATGCCAATAAATGCAACAACTTAGAGATTTTTGTGACAGACGAACCTCCAAAAGTGATTAAAAAATAAGAAAAAATTGAATATCCTTATAGCTACTAAAGAATTTGACTCTTAAGTAAAAAAATTTCCCATAAAGAAAACTCCAGTCTCCCAGTAGCTCACGCCTGTAATCCTAGCACTCTGGGAGGCCGAGGCAGGAGGACTGCTCAAGGTCAGGAGTTCAAAACCAGCCTGAGCAAGAGTGAGACCCTGTCTCTACTAAAAATAAAAAGAAATGAATTGGCCAACTAAACATATATAGAAAAAATTAGCTGGACATGGTGGTGCATGCCTGTAGTCCCGGCTACTCAAGAGGCTGAGGCAGAAGGAATGCTTGAGCCCAGAAGTTTGAGGTTGCTGGGAGCTAGGCTGACACCATGGCACTCTACCCCAGGCAAAGAGTGAGACTCTGTCTCAAAAAAAAAAAAAAAAAAGGGGTGGGGGCGGGAAGGGGGAATGGGAGGGGAGGGGAGGGGGAGGGAAAGGAAAGGAAACTCCAGTCCTAGATGGCTTCACTAATGAATTCTACCAAACATTTAAAGGAAAAAATAATACCAATCCTCTAAAGAAACACTTTCAGAAAAGATAACTTATGAGCTGGCATTATCCTGATACCAAACCAAGAACAAAGTCATTATGTGAATAAGTTATCAAGAGTGGCTGAGGAATAAGATACTCTGATTAGTAAGTTTTCCTTCAACTCTCTCTTTTCTGTGAAAAATATCTAATATGCATTAGGTTCTCCTCTCCTCTCCCCTTCAAAAGAAGGGAATACACTATTGAATATAGTACCTGCCTTAGCCTCCTGAGTAGCTGGGACTACAGGTGTGTGCCACCGCACCCAGCTTCCTTCTTTTTTTTTAACCTTGCCATAATAGACCCTGCTCTCTTAACAAAAAAAGAAAACAAAAAAATTGGTAAGAGGTTTAACAGGAGGAGTGCCCAAGATTGACACGAAACACTGCAGAAGAGAGACCCCGAGCTCAGGTATCTATGGAGGCCAAGCAGGTTACTATAAAGCATGCCAGGTGTGATACAGTTAGAAGCAGTGGAGACTATGGCAAAAGAGTAAAGACAAAGAAACTCAATTTTCTAAAAAAAAAATCAGGTGCACCAACAGAAACAAAACTGTGTCTGTAGGATATCAGTTTTGGACCTGTGCTGAAGGAACAATGAGAAAAGGCTCTCGAGATGCTACCAGATTGTACTGGGTTGGGACTGGCTACTAATTTAATTTTGTTTACCAGTTATAAATTTCAACAGATCAATGGCTCCAAATTCCAAAAAAACCCACTAATTTTGAAACAAAATCTATTACTATGATATGAACCACTCCAATATTTTTAAATTGCTTTAAATTCTCTTTAATAACTTTTCAATAATTTCTAAACATATGTTCTTCAAGCAGTACAGATATTAAAGCTTTATCTACTACTATTAAGAATGTACCTCTGCTTCTCTCTTCTTTGCCCGTGCTTTCTCAACTTCATCCATTACTTTCTGGGATTCTTCCACATTCCCTTCTGCTCCTAGTTGTTCCACCTTGGCTAACAATTTACCAATTTCTTCATTTAACTCATGAACACGTTCTGCCTGAAAAGAAATAGAAGATCATGCATAAACAACAAAATGAATATTTAACTTCAAAGTACTTCAAAAATGCTCAGAAAAGACTTGTTATCTAAATCAATATGAGTATAAACAATGATTTCTGGGCATCTCCCAAACGAGCTGATGAGACATCAGGATGTTTTGAGCCTGCCTGCCTTTATTTATCTTGGTGAGGTCAGGGATACTACCAATCCCAATCTAACTTTCCAGCATCTGCTTGGGCAGTGTGCTCTAGGTGTAAAATACCTTTTCTTCCATGATCTAGCCATCTATACCTTCCTAAATCATCTCTCGCTATTCCCCCACCTCACACCATAATCTATAGTTATTTTTAGTTTCCCAAACTTACCTTGTTGCTTTCTGTCTCTGTGATTACACATACTGTTCCCTCTTCCTGGGATACCACTCCTCACCTCTCAGACACCCCCCTTGCCTACCTAGTGAATGTCCATTCATCCAACAAGACCCATCTCAAGAGTCTTTTTAGTGAAGCATTCCTGAACAAATACCACATCTCATCCTCACTTAAACACATATATGCCCCTTCCTTTGTGCCAAACTTTTGTATCTTTTTTGACAATTACTCTCATAAATATCATACTATTTAAGGACAGCTATCTGTATTTCCCATGTTTGTATCTCCAATGCCCAACAAACAGCACAGGCTCAAATATGAGTTTAAGAAATGAATTGGTGGCTCTGTTGTAAAGCAACTGGTAGACACAGCTCAGAAGTGCAACAGATTTGGCCTACTGCTAAACCAATTACTAGTTGTATAATTTTGACCAAATTACTTAAATCTGAATGTATTTCCTTATCTAAGAAATAAGATTAGTACTTATCCCACAAAGTTGTGAGAAATGAGAAAGTGTGCCTTGCACACAGATTGCACAGCAGCGTGTTGATCTGCAGTATACTAACGTGGTGCCCCCATTCCTCAGTCCTTGCCTTTCCACTGGGATTAATTCTTGCCTTGGGATCTGATATGTTCCTCCTCAGCAGCAGCATTGCAAGAACATAGTTCATTCCTACTATTTTAATTGCATATGATATATATACATAGTCTTTATTTTGGCCACAGAATTAGTATTTAGTTTGCTACGTAGCCAATTATATTAGCAAAGGTCTTAATTTGGTATGAACATCCAGTCCCAACAAACTTAGTCTGCCAACAATCTTTACTTTTCAAATTTCCTTCAATCTAAGATATTCCTACACTCAACAAGATTTCCATCTCTATTATCACTATCTACCCTCTCTGCCAAAATGGTATTTCCTTTAATTATGTCATTCAATGACTGCAGTGATGCCCGAAACTCTTCACCCTTCCCTGTTTCCATGTCCTTTCCCATGAAACTGTGTGCCATCATACTCTGACTCTGAGTTTGCACATAAACTTGCTTTGGCTACTGGGATGGTAGAAAGAATGACCCAAGAAAGGTTTGAAAAGCACTTGTGTGACTGGGCTTGATGCTTCTGCTCCTCTGCTACCACCTTGATGGTAGCACAACATGGCCAGGCTAGTCTTCTGGGCATGGCTCAGTAGCCTCCAGCTAACTGTAAGGTATGTGAAGCCCAGCTTAGGCAGAAATAGGTGCTCAGTCAAGTTCAGCCTAAATCATCGACTGTAAAGTCATGGACTAAATATTTACTGTTTAAGTCACTGAGTTTTGAGGTGGTCTGTTACACAGCACTTTTGTAGTGATAGATATGCAATACAGCTCGGCCTCTTCCAAGCACTCGTCATGGGTCTCTCAACCATGAGATACTAGCTACGTCTCTTGTGCTTTAGGATGCCCATCTTAAAGTATCCATCTTCAGAAAAAAAGTAACCTTTTTCTCAAACAAGGGAATCAATTTCCTTTTGTACACACATATCCGAACATTATTTTAATGCTGTCATCTGAACTCTACCTGGGTAAATCTTTTTCTCCCATTTTGCATTTTCATAAAATGAACTAGTATATTAATTGACAGAATGTTATAAAGTAGTAAGTCATCAAATCAACCAAATGCAATATATAGGACCTTGTTTGAATTCTGATAACAAACTGACCGAGAACAATGAACATATACTGATTAGATAACATTAAAGAATTATTGCTAACTTTACTGTAATATTATGGTTATATTTTACCATAATATATTGATATGATATTATGGTTATATTTTACAGCCAAAGTTATATGACATCTAAAAATTTGCTTTTAAAAGCAAGTAAAACAAAAACAAAAAACTGTTAGCTTTGAAACTTAATGACGGATCCACTGGAATTCATTGTACTTTTCTCTTTACATATTCTGTATAACTTCACAACAAAACATTTTTTAAAAGTAGTGAGTCCAGTAAAACAAAACTTCACATGTAAAACCAGCAATCCAATTAGAAAACTGGCAAAAGCTACACAAAAATATTTTGCTGACGAGGATATGCAGATAACAAACACACATAAAAAAATGTTCAACATCATTAGTCATTAGGGAAACATAAACCAAAACCACAATATTACTACACATCTACTAGACTGGATAAAATGAATTATAGTGATGCAACCAAATGCTGTCACAGATGTGGAGAAACTGGATCACTTATACATAGCTGGTAGGAATGTAAAATAGTATAGTCACTCTAGAAAACAGTTTGGCAGTTGCTTTCAAAACTAGAAACAGATTCACCTTATGACCCAGCAACTGCATGCCTGGGCATTTACCCAAGAGAAATGAAATCGTATGTCGACACAAAAAATATGTACGCAAATGTTACTGCAGCTTTGTTGGTATTAGCCAATAACTGGAAACAATCCAGATGTCCTTCAGTGTGTGAATAAACTGTGGTATATATCCAGTACTCTGAGTGGAGTACTACTCAAATAAAAAGGAATGAACTAGTGATACAAACAAGTTAGATGAATCTCAAGGAAGTTGTGCTGAGAGAAAAACGACAATCTCAGAAAGATAGAGACTGCAGGATTCCATTTATGTAATGCTCTGTGAGGTAACACAGAGATGGAGAACAGATTAGTGGCTGCCAGGGGCTAGGGATGGTCGGGGAGAGGGTGGGTGTGGCTATAAAGGAAGTAACATGAGGACATTTTCTGGTGATGCTATAGTTAAGTATCTTAACTATGGTGGTAATTATACATGTGCTAAAATTGCATAGAGCTATACATACACACATGCATACACAAATAAATGCATGCATAACTGGTGAAATCTGAATAAAATATAAAGATAAGGCTAATGTCAATTTCTCTGGCATCATGATAGTTGTGAAATATGTTAACATTAACGTAGGCGAGAAAGAGTACACAGAATTCCTTGCGTACGTCTTTGCAATCTCCTGAAAATCTAATTATTTCAAAACAAAAAGTTAAATGGAACAAAAATAGTGAATTAAAACTATACTTTGTACTAATTAAATGACTGAAATTCTTACCTTTGCTGCCACTTCAGCACTAATCTCTTCTTGAGTTTCTGCTAACCTTTTCTTAGCCACTTCTGTTCTTCTATCACAATCTGCAATGAATGACTGCAGATGATCCATGGCCTACAAAGTTTAATTAAAAGACAATTACTACCAGAAAATCAACTTATTGAAAATATCTTTACACAAAAATTATTTTGCTTTTTAAAATGCTACCATGAAATTAAGAAATAACAAAAGCAGGTTTAATTATGAATCCAAAATACTATTTGTCATCTATCAAATTGGCAGAGTAAACATAATTCCAAAAGGTAAGGCTATCAGGAAACTGCCATTTTCATACCCCACTGAAGGGAACACAAACCACTGCAGCCTTTATGAAAAGGCAATACGGTTTTTCTATCAAAAGCCTCAAAAATGTCCTTTGACTTACTAATTTTACTTCCAGAAATTTGTCTTAATAAGAGATATATAGAGTAATTAATATTCAAAGATGTTCCTCACAGTGAGATGTTCTTCAGTGTTATAATAGTGAAAAGTTATAAATACAATAAATATCCAGCCAATACTATCTAATTTTGATCTTTAGTTATTAAAAGGTTTATAACAGAAAACTTGAAGACATGGGAAAATGTTTGGGATTCATTTATAAATAAAACACAAGTTACAAATATTACATGTGACAAGATCCCAATTTTATAAAATGAAGCATTAAAAAAAGAAAGACCATACATAAAATGTTAACATTATTTCTGATTTCTGAATAATTTTTAATAATTTATTTTCCTGTGTTTTTTAAAATTTTCCACATAAAAATGTTACATGTTTAGGGAAACTTGTTTTCAAACAGACCATTGAAAATTTTAGCAGTGTCTACACTATAAAACTCCAGTTCAATATTTACATAAAAGATTTGTAAGGCACATATTAACGTCTATAATTAATAGTTCATTTAAAAGTAAGCTTAAAAAATTATCCTAAAATTAAGCTATTTTAGATTTTGAAATCTTACTGTACAGAAATACAGCTAATTCAAAATACAAATATTAAATCAAAAATATAAATTTATCCAACACATATTCAAATCCAAAAATGGTAGGATAATCCAAGAATTTCCTCCAAGTGAAAAGCAGTAAGGATCATTTAAAAACTTTTAACTGTGATGACATAAAAATAACTATTTCATTTTCTAAATTTGCAAATTATCTTTTAAATCACAATAGAAATCTATTCAAATTTCCTTATGTGAAGATAAAGGTGGCCTCTGAAAAGCAGTATGAGAAAAGATGCACTAATCAACAGTGTTGGGTAACTAAGCAACTATTTGGGGGAAGGAGTAGATCCACACCTCAATCCCTTAGACCAGAATAAATTCAAGATGGATTGAAGATTTAGGTATATAAAATCAACCCCCAAAATACCTGAATAAACCACTGGAAAGAACTCTTATCACCTCAAAATAAAAAATAATGAAAAAATAAAATTCTCCAAGGCATCTCTTCTAACTGCTCAATAATTAAAAAGAAAAAAGAAAAATAACATAAAATATTAAAAAAAAAATTCTCCAAGGCAAAAAAAAATAAAGAAAGAAAGAAAGAAAGAAAACCCAGCCTGGTGTGGTGGCTCATGCCTATAATCCCAGCATTCATTCTGTGGAGGCCAGGGTGGGAGGACTGCTTGAGATCAGGAATTCAAGACCAGCCTGAGGAAGAGCAAGACCCCATCTCTACTAAAAATAGAAAAACTAGCTGGGTATCAGGGCATGAGCCTGAAGTCCCAGTTACTCAGGAGGCTGAGGCAGGAGGATCGCTTGAGACCAGAAGTTTGAGGTTCGGCAGTGAGCTATGATGACACCAATGCTCTCTACACAGGGCAACAGAGTGAGACTCTGTCTCAAAAAAACAAAAATGAAAAAATATTTGCAATGTATAATCTAAGGAAAAATCTAATTTTCATAATATGTAAAGAGTACATTAGTACAAATCAATTAGAAAAATGCTAATATCCAAGATTAGCCAATAACTCCCAAATAGTTGCATAATGACAGTTCACTAAAAAGGAAATATAACTAGATCCTAAATACATGCAGCATGTTCACAAACTCACTCATAAGAGAAATAGATGCAGATTAAAACTATACTTATATTCCACATTTCATCTAGCTAAGTTGCCTAAAGAAATCTGGACAACACATTATGTGGCCAGATGGGAAATTTCACAAATTACTGGTGGGAGTGTGAATCACTAATTCTCAGAAACACCAACTTAGCAATATTTATAAACTTACTATCTGACTTAGCTGTTCAATTTCTACATATTTATCCTATAAATACTTAGTGTGTGAAAATAATGTATCATCATATTATAATAGAAGAAGACTAAAAACAGCCTAATGATGATGAGCCCTGCTGTGATTTAAGCCCAGAGTGTATTAAATCATAATCAAATTACTTAAGGTGTTTCACTCAATTGTTCCATCCATATATTAAATTATATTTACAAAAATAATTTTCATTTCCATTAGCAGAAATTCTTAGATGTTCAGAGAAGTAAAGACAGGGAGCCTATGTATTGCTTGAAATCCCAAACCAAATAAAAACACATACTATCTCATTAATAAAATATATCATGAGATTTATGCATATTACTATGTTTTATGTAATGCTAATACTTTATATAGATGCTTTATATAAATCCTTTCTAAAAATGCGAAAAAAGTTTCCTTATTTTTATACAAGCAATTTTCATGTAAAAGCAACAATATGGTCACATTTTGGGTCCTGTTAGATACCTAAATGCTCTATTTCTTCTATAAGTTTTACATTAAAAACATCATCCTTAATACCCACCCCCAGAGGGAGGGGAGGGGACAGAAAAAAAAAATACCCACCCCCATATGCATATACAGTGGTTCCTCAGTATCCATGGAGGACTGATTCCAGGATGCTCAAGTCCCTTATATAAAAGGGTGCAGTATTTGCCTGTAATTTACACACCTCCTCCCATATATTTTAAATTATCTCTAGTTTACCTATAATACCTAATACAATGTAAATGCCCTGTAAATGTTATACTGTAATGTTTAGGGAATAATGACAAGGAAAAACGTCTACATTAATACATGCTCAGTACAGACACACAATCCATCTTTTTTCCCTGAATATTTTCAATGCAAGGTTTTTGGTTCTCAATCCAAGAACATTTTGAATCCACAGATGCAGAAATCATGGATATAGGAGGCTGACTGTATATATGTATATAGACATGAAAAATAAATGAATCTAAAAAATTCAGAATAACTGGAGAAAGATCCTTATATACACTAGAAATTAGTTGATTTGTTTAAAGTGATATTTCTTTAATCATTACATTTTATTGGCAAGAATATGCTTAATTTTCAAAGGAACATACAAATTGCATGACTTTCACACATTTTCCTAAAATACTCAGTCTCACTTCATATTTTAAAAAGTGTGTTATCAAGAAAGTACATGATCTTACTTAAGTATATATTATACTTCATATAACCGCAATGAAGATAATTTGCTAAGATTTTCCTACTGATATATTAATCCATATTGAAAATATTTTATTGCAAAAAGGTAATATAATCCATTAAAGCAAAATCACATACATCAAGTTCAAAGAAAAAGTCTTGTTCTTTGGATGCAATTTCATAATCTGCTCTTAAAGCCAGGTCATGGACTTTCAGACATTCTCCAAGATCCATTCTCTGGGGGGAGAAAAGATACATTATATTAAAACAGAAAACATACTTTTCAAAAATACGTTAACAACCACAGTTCTCTTCAGAATACATATTAAGTCATACAGATGCTGCTTTATTTATGGACTTCCAAATTACAAAATTTCAAGGACAAGTATAAAACTTGATGTCAGAAAAATAACAGCACCATTCTGTCTACAACAGATGGAAACAGTGATTACTTTTGTACTTAAGAACAAATGGATATGACAAGCTTTTTGGAATCCTAAAAAACCTTCTAGCTTCTATATCACAACATACTTCACTTAGCCTCATAACACAGGACAGATAACATTAATTTAAAACTAAACTAAAAGAATGTACATATAAATCAAATTGCTGAATTGTGGTCAATGTTCTTTGAAGAGCATTGTTTTTCAAATAAAGATGGAATCCTCAAAAAACAGACTGATGACCCTTACATCAGACAACACTCCAAGTGAACTAGTAAAGAGATAACTTATGAAATCCTTTTGGAGAGAAATTAAGCAAGATGCAAAGATAATTAACAGATATCATTAATGGATGATCAAAGCAGAGATTTTTCCAATTGGAGATATGTGACCAGAATGTCTCAAAATCTCTGAGGGGTTGGTGAAAAGGGAGTACAATAATTCAAAAAAGTGGCTGGGTACAGTAGCTCATGCCTGTAATCCCAGTACTTTCAGAGGCTGAGGCGGGATGATCACTTGAGGCCAGAAACTCAAGATCAGCCTGAGCAAAATAAGATCTCGTCTTTAAATTAAAAAAAATAACTAAAATCTGTACCCCCATAATATGCCGAAATAAAAATAAATAAATAAATAATAACAATAATTCAAAACAATACAGTAAATATTCCTTTTGGTTTTGTTACAAAAACTATACACAAAGTAAAAGTACAATAAAACACGGACAGCCCAAGCACTATGCTTTACACAGACATAGTATCTGACTTCACGGAACTTACATTCTAGCACAGGGGTAACAAATGATAAAAAACTATGAACAAAGTTAGGTGACCTAATAAAATAGTAATGCTCCTCATAACCATGAAGGCCACTTGGGAACAGGTAGTCAGAGGAGATCTTTCTAAAAATTATGCATTACTAGATCTAGAGAGTGAGAAGCAAACGAAAACCTTAGGAAAAGTCAAGAAAAGAGTGTTTCAGTGGCTCACGCCTGTAATCCTAGCTCTCTGGGAGGCTGAGGTGGGCGGATCCTTTGAGCTCAGGAGTTCGAGACCAGCCTGAGCAAGAGCGAGACCCCATCTCTACTATAAATAGAAAGAAATTAATTGGCCAACTAATATATATAGAAAAAATTAGCCGGGCATGGTGGCGCATGCCTGTAGTCCCAGCTACTTGGGAGGCTGAGGCAGCAGTACTGCTTGAGCCCAGGAGTTTGAGGTTGCTGTGAGCTAGGCTGACGCCACGGCACTCACTCTAGCCTGGACAATAAAGTGAGACTCTGTCTCAAAAAAAAAAAAAAAAAAGAAAAAAGAAAAAAGAAAAGAGAGTTTCAGTTTTTATAAAAGATTAAGAAGGCAGATCTTTAAAAAAAAAAAAAAAAAACTAGGCCAGTGTTAATCACAGGCAAGTTTCTGGTAAAAAGAAACAGGTCTACAGTATCTACAGCACACAGATCTGGGACTTAACTTTGCATACAGTATCTAAACATGAGGCTGGGTGTGGTGGCTCAGATCTGTAATCCTAGCACTTTGGGAGCCTGAGGTGGCAGATTGCTTAAAGTAAGGATTTCCAGACCAGCATGTGCAACACAGTGAGACCCTGTCTCTGCAAAAAAAATAGAAAATTAGCCAGTGGTGGCAGCGCACACCCTTAGTCCCAGCTACTCAGGAGATTGAGGCAGGAGGATCACTTAAGCCCAGGAGTTTGAAGTTGCAGTGAGCTATGATGATGTCACTAAACTCTAACCTGGACAATGGAGCAAGACCCTGCCTCAAAAAATAAAAAGTAAAATTAAAAAGGAAAAATGACTCTGCCTATTTAACTTTCTTGCCAACAACCTGAATATGTATAAAACAAAGAATGTGGTCAATTTTGTACAATATCCCAAATTAAAAAGGATAGCAAACTCACTAGATCGAGATTCAAAAGGATTAATAAAATGTAAAGAAATAAATATGAATTTAGCAAGATCATTGCTCATTTTTACGACAAAAAAATAAAAAAAGAGAAATAAAAAATTTTAAAAAAAGAAATATGAAGTCCTATAGTAGTTATATATTAAAGCAAACAAATTTACAAATAAGTATGACCAAGCCAGGCAGTGGCTCATGCCTTTATAATCCTAGCATTTTAGAAGGAGAAGCAGAAAAGAATCAATTGCAAAAAGAAGACCCTAAGTCCAGGCCAGGCGCAGTGGCTCACTCCTATAATCCTAGCACTCTGGGAGGCTGAGGCGGGCGGATCACTAGAGGTCAGGAGTTCGAAACCAGCCTGAACAAGAGTGAGACCTGGTCTCTACTAAAAATAGAAAGAAATTAATTGGCCAACTAATATATATAGAAAAAATTAGCTGGGCATGGTGGCGCATGCCTGTAGTCCCAGCTACTTGGGAGGCTGAGGGAGGAGGATTGCTTGAGCCCAGGAATTTGAGGTTGCTGTGAGCTAAGCTGATGCCACAGCACTCTAGCCGGGGCAACAGAGTGAAACTCTGTCTCAAAAAACAAAAAAACAAAAAAAACAAAAAAACTCTAAGTCAGGACTGTTGGCTGATTGGCTAATAAAAGAATCAATTGGAAGGAGAAGCAGAAGGATCACTTGAGGCCAGGAGTTCAAGACCAGCCTGAGCAAGAGCAAGACCCTGTCCCTACAAAAAAAATAGACAAATTAGCCAGGTGTAGTGGTACACACCTGTAGTCCCAACTACTTGGGAGGCTGGACCACCTGAGCCCAGAAGTTTGAGGTTGCAGCGAGCTGTGATGATGCCACTGCACCCTACCCTGGGCAAGAGTGAGACCCTGTCTCTAAAACAAAAAACAACAAACAACAACAAAACAAAATACGACCAGATAGTCAGACAAATTAAAAAACTTAACTAGTCAAGAGTAAGGATTACAGTATGGCATGACTAAGATAAAGCATAAAACTAACTTAAAGTGGACATAGTATGAGCAACATGAGAAATCTCTACTGAAGGCTGGTTTTAAAGCAAACTGCTGCCTTCCAAAACAATGTCTATGTGCTAAGACATTTCAAAAAACGGATATGAATAAATCATACAAGTGTCTCAAAATCAAGCTATATTAAAAAAATCAGGGAACAGAAGTAGATGGAGAAGAGAAAAATCAACTAAGATGTGAACCTAGTTATCAATCAACTAAGGAACATTTCATTAACAGGCACAAATAGATTTATTATGGCCCCAAGGGACTCCAGTGAGTCAGATTTTAACTCCCCTGAATATAAGAAAATACTTACTTGGGGGATGGTCATGCTTGAAGCTCTTACTCAAGGGGGGGGGCATGGGCAATATAAGTAACCTTAACACTTGTACCCACATAATACGCTAAAATATTAACAAAAAGAAAAAAAAGAAAATACTTTCTAATAATCACAGCTTTCCAAAGGTGGAACAAGCTTCCTCAGGGTTAGTAAGCTCCCAGATAAGTAGTTCAAATACAGTTCTGACAACTATTTTTCTAGGAGATTGAAGAAAGAATTCAACCATCAAGTAATTTTTTTGTTTCTTGGGGTTTTTTTGAGACAGGGTCTCACTCTGTCACTGGGGTTAGCGTGCAGTGGCCTCATCATAGCTCATGTAGCCTAAACTCCCAGGCACAAGTGATCCTCCTGCCTCAGCCTCCCCGGCAGCTGAGACTACGGGCATGCGCTACCACGCCTTGCTAGTTTTTCTATTTTTTGTAGAGATGGGGTCTCTCTTTTGTTCAGGGTGGTCTCCAACTCCTGACCTCAATCAATCCTTCCACCTCAGCCTCCCAAAGTGCTAGTATTAGAGGCGTGAGTCACCAAGCCCAGCCATAAAAGAATGATATCACAGTAGAACAAATCAAAGGGTTAATTTAGACATTTGAGTGTACTTTTTCAAGTGTACATTAATGACAATATTATGTTAATGAATATATCAGTAATAGAAATTGGCATAGAAACAGCTTCAAATAATTAAAAATACTAGTTTTGGTATATGCTAGTATATTTGCTCAATCCTATGAGACAGATCTTGAACCAAATGACTAAATAATGTGAGAACATAATTCCTGCTATCAAGGAATTTATATTCACAATGAAAAAAACAAGACATTAAAGTTACAAATGTACACGAAGATGTACATACAAGGATTTTAATGCCACATCACACACTAAAAACAGAAACAAAGACTGTTAATATACTGAAACTCACCGGATAAGGAAAACAAAGAACAGCTACACTATAAAATATCATGTATTTTTTTAATGTACATGACTGATAATGGAAACCTCCTCAAGACAAGTGAAAAAACATTCAAAAAATATAATGCCATTTGTTAACACACACACATGCTTGTGTAAATGCAAAGGATAGTGAAAGATGTACACTACAGTGTTGACAAGGTTTAGGTCTGAGAAGCGGGATGATGAATAATGAGAAACATCTGGCTGGGTGTGGTGGCTCATGCCTGCAAGCCCAGCACACTGGGAGGCCAAGGCAGAGGGATTGCTTGAGGCCAGGAGTTCAAAACTAGCCTGGGCAACATAGTGAGACCCTATCTCTACCAAAAAAAACCAGAAAAATTAGCCAAGTGTGGTGACACACATTTGTAATCCTAGCTACTCGGGAGGCTGAGGCAGGGGGATCGCTTCAGCCCAGTTTGAGATTACAGTGAGCCATGTATGATTGTGTCAACTGCAAAGTGACCTTTCTCTTAAAATTATCTTAACAATAAAAGAGAAAAAGGGGAAATATTCACGTTTTATGCTATATCCTCTTGTACTTGAAGACTATATTGTCTAAGTGATAAACAAATTAAGAGAGAATGGGTACTGGATCAAGTCACAGGACCTCCCTTTCTCTTATTACCTACTTGACTCTAAGAAATTCAATTACTCTCTCTGAACTTCTCTTTTCTCAAGTACTTCAGGATTGCTGTATAAATCAAATAAGATGTTTATGAAAGCACTTTGAGGATAGGTTATTGACCTACTTATTTTTGCATACTGATTGCACTTTCTTCAATGAGGGAAGGACATTTTCTTTCTTGATCACTGTTACAGCCCCAATATCTACAACAGTGCCCACCACATAAAAGGTGCTCAATATTTTGTTGTATGATACAATATTATAGTTCAACAGATGCTAAATTAAAGAGCATATTTTCTTGGCTCATAACTTCACATATTTCTAATTCATCCATTTTCAAAGGAATTCATGAAAAAGAGCTGTTGCTATAGTTTCAGAGTATACGGAGAGGTTTCCAGGAAAAGTGAAGATGATTTACATACGAAAGGAAGAATAGCGGGAAACAGCCAGAGCAAATGCTTCAAGAGAAGAATAAGTATTTCCTACCTGGAAAATGAAAAATGTGAGCAGCTTAACTGGAACCCGAGGGTTTCTAGTAGAGGATAGGGGAAAATAATGTTGAAAAAAAAGGATATAGGATTACTTTGGCCCCAGAGGCCACCAGTTTGCAGCCTGTAACTACTAAATTGTGAAAAAAATCTAAAAATTAGTCCAAAAATGCAGAATTTATTCTATAGGCAAAGAAGAACACTTGACTACTTGAACAGAAATTACATGATAAAAATCTTTGTTTTGGAAGCATCAACACCACTGGACAGATTGACAAGATGGATTGACAAGAAAGACACCAAGGGCAAGAAAAGCTATTACAACAACCCAGGAATAAAGCCACTAGGATAAAATTAGAAGAAAGAAGAAAGGCAGTGATGGAAGTAATCAGAATGCTAAAAAAGAAAAAAAATAATTTTAAAGACAAGAAGGGGGCCAGGCACAGTGGCTCACAACTGTAATCCTAGCACTCTGCGGGGCTGAGGCAGGCGGATCCTTTGAGCTCAGGAGTTTGAGACCAGCCTAAGCAAGGGTGAGACCCCATCTTTACTAAAAACAGAAAGAAATTAACTGGCCAACTAAAAATATATAGAAAAAATTAGCCGGGCATGGTGGCGCATGCCTGTAGTCCCAGCTACTCAGGATGCTGAGGCAGGATTGTTTGAGACCAGGAGTTTGAGGTTGCTATGAGCTAGGCTGACGCCACGACACTCTAGCCAAGGCAACAGAGTAAGACTCTGTCTCAAAAAAAAAAAGACAAGAAGGATCTCTGAAATCATCAATTCCATCACATCCTCTCCTACAGATAAGGAAATCAAGACTCAGAGATGCCAAATGATTTGCCTAAGAGCAAAAGCTAGTAGCAACAGAGTAAAAATCTGAGCAGATCTTTAGCACAGCTCACAATGTCTCTCAATCAACAGTTTTTAACTAACTGGAAATTAAGTGTGGAAAGGAAAAAGTCAAGAGTCTTTTTAAGGCTTCAGGTATTTCAAGTAAGAGAAAAACAATAATGCCACCAAAAGAACTGACTAAATCAAATGGAGAATTGATTTGTGAGGGAAAATGTCCTGTTTCAAACATGCTGATTTTGATGTAATAGCAGGAAATCTAAGTAGCAGTGTCTAGTAAAGATCTAAGACTATATTTACTATAGGCTTTCTTTATTCAACTAAATTCTCCAAGCTGAAAGTCTTACATATTCTTCCTTGGAATTATAGCTCAAGCATTTTTTATAGGAGACCCTCATTAACAAATCACGTGAGAACAGAGTCTCACCTCCATGTCAACAAGTCTTAAACATGAGTATAGGGTGTAGAGAAATGGGGCACACTGCACACAGAAAGCAGTTCCTGCTTTTCTACCACTTCCCATTTTTTTTTTTTTTTTGTAGAGATGGGATCTCACTATGTTGCCCAGGGTGGTCTCAAAATCCTGGGCTCAAATGATCTCCCACCCTGGCCTCCCAAAGTGCTGGGATTACAGGTGTCAGCCACCATACATACCTAGCCCATTTCTCAATTTCTTAACTGCCCCTTCCCACATATATGTTCCAACTCCAAGTCCATTTTTCTCCAAGTAGATAAAGAAAAATGATGCTCTTCTTCTACCTTAATGTTTTTTTGAAGAGCATGGCAGGAAATACTTTTGTATCCATTTCTGACCCTAGATAAGCAAAAATAACTAGAAAAAATTAAAACAAAAGGTCTTGCCCCATAAAGAACGTATACACAAGATAAATAACAAGTGCCCATTCAGCAGCACAGACAGCAGGTGCTATACTAGGTTTCAGGGGCTAAACTGCTACAGGCTAAAGCAATCATATGTAGTAAACCAGGCAGGATTTAAATCTATGAGAGGAAAAAAGATACTGCATGCAGAGAAAAAAGGGTAAGCATAAATAAGAAGCATGCTAGGGAAGGAAAGTAGTGAGACAACAATGAATAAATCACTTTGATCAAATGAGAAGACTGTGCTGATTTATTCTATCAAGGGGAGGTAGACTGGGTTGTGGATTTTAGATTTTTTACTACAGGTAAAAACAATTGGGAACTACCACAAGTCTCTGTGTAGGAACAACATGTCAAGTTGATTCCCACTCAGGAATGACTAGCTCCTTCTCGACATTCAGATCTCTCCAAGTGTCACTTCTTCAAAAGAGTTTTCTCTAACCATCCTGCCAGAGTAGCCCTTTGCCTTGGCCCTCTCCCCTATCCCATCCCAAACACAATGAAATACCTAAACATGCTTTTTTGTCATAACACTTATCACTACTTGAAATATTATTTCTTTTCATACTTGGTTGTGTGTCTCCTGCACTGCGCTGTCAGCTCCCACCACTGAAGCACAAACCCATGTCCACTTCTATATCCCCACCACCTAGCATAACATACAGCACATAGTAGGTACTCAAGTATTTGTTAAGTGAGTGAATGAATGGTGATCTCAGCCATCAGCACTATTTTCAGAGAGATGAAAAATTAAATCACTTCTTGAAGGGGAATTTTTGTTCACTTTTACATTTAAAATTAGTTCTTCAAAAAAGTTATAGTCACATTGGTTTTTATTTGCAGATGGTATGACTTCAGAAATAACAGTTCTAAAACAAGCACTGTGAATTCTCTTTACTTTCTCTATTCAGCCCTCATTAATTTGATCCTTCTTTGCTCATTCTTTTCTATTTCTTCCTCTGCTTAATCCTACTGTTACTTAAATTTAATCACTCCAAACACTATTATAATAAATAGAGAAAAAACAAAAACTTATCTAAACTTGGAAACTTTACAAATTATATCATCTGACTAAATCAATACATATAGCTATATATTTAATCCCGTAGACCAAAAAATCTTATGGGATAATATATATTCAAAATGTTCAGTTCTATATAGGTCACAGTCAAAATACTTATACGCTTATAAAAGTGCCCTTAACAAGTAAGAATCATGAAACTGGAAATGATTTTACTAAGTCATCCCCCCACCCCCTTTTTGAGACAGAGTCTCACTTTGTTGCCCAGGCTAGAGTGAGTGCCATGGCATCAGCCTAGCTCACAGCAACCTCAAACTCCTGGGCTCAAGCAATCCTACTGTCTCAGCCTCCCGAGTAGCTGGGACTACAGGCACGTGCCACCATGCCTGGTAATTTTTTCTATATATATTAGTTGGCCAATTAATTTCTTTCTATTTATAGTAGAGACGGGGGTCTCGCTCTTGCTCAGGCTGGTTTCGAACTCCTGAGCTCAAACGATCTGCCCGCCTCAGCCCCCCAGTTGCTGTGAGCAAGGCTGACAACAACGGCACTCTAAACCAGGCAACAGAGTGAGACTCTATCTAAAAACAAAAAACAAAAAAACAATTATTACTTTCTAAAACTCAAAGTTGGTTTTTGAAACAATTTATTTAATTAGCATTCTACTTTTGGGTAGGTTCAATACAATACAATGATGAATGGACTCTGTTCTAGATGCTGGAGATATATACCTGACGATACGATGTTCCTGCCCTTATGAAACTTACATTCTAGTGGCTGAGAAAATTTGGTACAGATCTACTTCTTAACACTTAATCTGCTTCTCCACAGATTCATGGCTCTTTCACTTACATACTATCATAGAAACTCCAGCAGTCTTAAAGTTCAGGTTTGTATGTATTTAAGGAACTGATTTTAGACCAGGCCTTAAAAGAAGAGTCAGGGAAGCAATAAAGGACTTCCAATTAGTAAAAATTACACTTTGGACAAAACCCAGAACCTGCTGGGGCACCATAAAACTCAATCAGAATTTTTGACAACCAATACTCCCATTCAATCACTTCAAAAAGGCAAATAATCTTTTATTTTGATAATGACTTTAGCAAAGTCCCTAATCCTGTTGGCATTTTTCAAGATTAGTTCTTTGAAAATGTCCTCATTTTTGAGCAGCAGAGACGCTTTTAAATGAAATTTCATAGAAAATCCCTATATTTAACACATCAACTGCACACTATAAAAAACATTTTTTCCTTGGGGCCACAGTGTTTTACTATGAAAACAGAATAAAAATCTAAAACAAAACAATCCTTTCTAATTTAATGAAAAACAAAATTTATTGACTTCTATTCATTTAATCATTTTTAGAATTAGCTTGTCTTAAGCTTCATCCATCTTGCCCCCTCCCCCCAAAAAAGAATTAACTTGCCAATATTAATTGTCTAACAGTAAGAACATCAACAAGATTTTTCATGGACCAAATGCAGGGTTTTGCTTCACGAGGCCCTGGGCTCAAAACTAGTGAGTTAAATAAAACTCACATGGCAGTTAATGTGTTAAAATATACACAAGTCTAGTTGAAATAGGAGATGTTGGCCTAGTCCTTCGTGCAAGAAATACTTCCAAGGATGTTTCAGAAACATCTCAAAGTCACTGTTATAAAAAACTAACACCACCACACATTTTTTGTAAGTATTTAGATTTAAGTAAACATAAGATTCCTATATGGTATAGAATACTGTGATTTTTTTTTTTGACCGTAAGATATTTGACAAGCACAATTTCTCTAAGCCTTAATTTTTCCCATCTATAAAATGATGACTTTACATTAGAAGACATAGGGCCTTTCAACACTAAAATTATATTATGATGGCAGCTATAATAAAATTAGTGGTAGTCATTTCTGAATTTTGGATAGGCATATTATGACAGTATACATTTCCATGTCTGCAGATTTTAATTTCAAGCTTATTACATCTTTGGCTTTAGATTTAATGCTTTAGATATATTAATACAATCATACACTTTTTCCCAAATCACAACTACTAGGAAAGATATTTAAAAGCACTTCAATATCTTTATCTTTCCTCAGGGAAGATATGCACCACAAACAACGTATTGGGGGGAAAAAATAACAAGTCAGCTTAGGTTTTTTTGTTTTGCTAAATCTGAAATGGGATGCTGCTTACTGTCTGCACCATGAATAGAACAGGGAGAAACCAAGTCTGTCAAAAGGAGGAAAAGAGTAGGACTAGAATAAGAAAATATTCTAGATGAATAGGAAAATAATCCAAGTCTTTGAAGTACAGTAACTGCCTAAGCTATACGAAATATCTATATTTCTTATAAAAATAGCCAAAAATCTAATTATTTCGATTCTGTTCATCTTAAGCTAATTAAGAATTAGTTATGCCAGACTAACAAAGGTAAAATGCTACAGAAACATTTTTGTGAAACTGAATTTCATTCAGTATGAAAGAAAGTCCATATTAAATGTCAATTATGAATACAAGTTTTAGAAATCACACTCTCCATCTCCAAGTGCTTGATATAAAGTCCAACCTCTTTATAATGAAAATAGCCAGGGAATACATTTCTGTATATCCTTTTATATTTATTTTTTTAAGAGATGGGGGTCTCAGTAAGTTGCCCAAGCTGGACTCAAACTCCTGAGCTCAAGCAAACCTCTAGCCTCAGTCTCCTGAGTAGCTGAGACTAGAGGCACATGATACCGCACCAGGCTTCTACATTACTCTTTTGCTAAATAATGTAGAGTATCGGTAAGTCATATTCTGCTAGGAAGTGACAGATCACACGAACAAGGTCAGGGAAACTAAAGGGCAACCTTCAGATATACAACAAAGAAAAAGCATTATAAAATTAGCAGTTATAATTTAGTTATTTTCATTCTTCATGTAATATGTAAAAAGAAAAGAAACAGACATCTTCAACATAAAGAGCTGTCAACTATTAGACGGTGTCCCAGAAAAGCATTTGTTCTGTAGGGATTGGTTGCTAAAGAAGTCATAGCTCTGTAATTACAAACCATTTGTACATAGGGTGAACTGTTATAAACAGTGCTTTTTAGTAATAGTAAGGGTCATGAGGAAATCACACAATGTATGGTTTTCAAGTTTTTTGGTTTTTTCTTGAGACAGAGTCTCGCTTTGTTGCCCAAGCTAGAGTGAGTGCCGTGGCGTCAGCCTAGCTCCCAGCAACCTCAAACTCCTGGGCTCAAGCAATCCTTCTGCCTCAGCCTCCCAAGTAGTTGGGACTACAGGCATATGGCCACCATGCCCGGCTAATTTTTTCTATATATTTTTAGTTGGCCAATTAATTTCTTTCTATTTTTAGTAGAGACGGGGTCTCGCTCTTGCTCAGGCTGGTTTTGAACTCCTGACCTTGAGAAATCCGCCTGCCTCGGCCTCCCAGAGTGCTAGGAATACAGGTGTGAGCCACCGCGTCCGGCTGGTTTTCAAGTTCTTAAGGATACCACTCTGTGACAACTCTGGAGTCTCACAAAGTCCTTTAGCTAGTCCTTAAAACTCTGCTTAAATTCTGCAAGAGGTTCACAACTCAAAACTCTGCTTAAATTCTGCAAGAGGTTCACAACTTAATATTATCTTTACATACAACAGTATCTTGTTTATTAGGCTGACAAACGGTAGAGATTTTTCTTCCAGAGTCTTTTCTGAAGGTGCCTTCGGAAGAGCTTGTCTTAACTGTTTTTTATGTAATTCACGATATCATCAATTTCAAACTTCATCATTATGTTCTGTACCATAAGAAAAATGCAACGAATTAAGACAATGTTTTTCTACCATAGATTCTTTTTCTTTTTGAGACAGAGTCTCACTCTGTTGCCTGGGCTAGAGTGCCGTGGCATCAGCCTAGCTCACAGCAACCTGAGCTCAACAATCCTTCTGCTTCAGCCTCCCGAATAGCTGGTACTACAGGCATGTGCCACCATGCCCGGCTAATTTTTTCTATATATTTTTAGTTGGCCATTTAATTTCTTTCTATTTTTAGTAGACACGGGGTCTTGGTCTTGCTCAGGCTGGTCTCAAACTCCTGAGCTCCAACGATCCACCCACCTCGGCCTCCCAGAGTGCTAGGATTACAGGCATGAGCCACTGCATCCGACCTCTACCATAGATTTTAAGATGCACATTTCAGAGTTGTTAAAATTTGAAAGAAAAAAAAAGTCTATCTTACAATCCATCGATAAGAATTTCAGAAGAAGGAAAGTCCCAGAGTCACTCATCTTTTTTATTTAAGATCATAAAAGATTAAATACTCCTTGCAAAGTAGAAAGCATGCTGGACAATCAGATCAGAAAATTTGAGTCTGAAGAATGGCAAAATGTTAATAATTTGTTAAAGCTAAGTATTAGGTCTATGACTGCTCATGTTAGTATTCTATCTCTGCTTATATATGTTGGAAATTTTCTGCAATAAAAAACACTGCACATGATTTTTAAAAATTAGAATTTGGTCTCAGCTTTAACAAAGCTCAGTGCTTTTGAGTAAGTCACTTAATAAAGTGAAATTCCAATGTGTAAACTGTTCAGTAATATACCTCACAATCATTTTAAGAAATGAGCATAAATATGGTACAGACATTATGAAACGTGAACAACTGTGAAGTCATATTTTTATTATTAATGCCATACCTGAAGAATATAACAAGTCAAAGTCTTGCTATAGCTGGTTTTAGAGTATTAAAAAATGAAATAAATAAAAAATAAATTTTGCCCTTTTGTTAATCTTGTTCTCAAAATTTATCTGAAATAATTTAACCATTAAATGACTTTAACTGTTAAATTTTATACAATAGTAAATGTGGAGAATCAAAGTATGCTACAATTACAGATTTTATAGATTTTAAATGCATTATAGCACAGTCCAAAATACTTCAATTATATAAACTTTAAAGAGTAGAAATAAGAGAGCTTATTATCTGTTATATTATCTATCACACTCCTAATTCAAGTGCTCAGAAACTAGATTTCTTGCCTTGTGATAGTATCCTTTTTAAAAAAGGGCTCTTTTTTTCCTTTTAACATAATATAGTTTCAATTATCTTTCCTACTGGAAAAAGACATGTTTTCTATTATACATGCTTTGATAAATCTCTCTTCAGCATATGTCCTTAATTTAACTCTTCCAATCAAAAAAGAAACCATTGATTTAGGCATCTTTAACTAACAAACTCATAGCTTCTGAAAAGGCAAGCCAGATATCTTTTCTTCATTTCAGTCATTTTTGGCAAATGAGAAATAAAACCAGTTCAAGGTTTAGCCCCTCTTAGCTCCCCATTACCATCAGATGCAACGAGAAGCTAACTGTGGTAATCATTTCACCCGAATCCAAAACTCAGGGAATCAAATCCTTTGTTCTGTTTAAATAGGTCTGTCACCACATGGTTTATTTTCCAAATTAAGATGATGATATTCTAAGATCAACCAACATCTCTGCAAACACAGAATCTCAATTGAGTTTTATGTTATTAGGAGTCAGCAATATGGATGAATTTTAAGTAATAACACTACTTTCAAATTAAGGTGGATGATTTATCAATATATTTCCCCCCACTGACTCCACAATATAAATGTTCACAAATCTTAATCAAAATGTATACTGTTCTGTACAAAAGTCTACTCTGTTTAACAGTAAAGGGAACTATTTTAAAAATCAATTATACTATTTCTCAACTAAAAGTACAAATGTTGTATAACATTATAACTACCTCTGTATTCCAAATGCTTTTTAAAAAATTGCTCTGAAGAATGGAAAAAATATAAATATGAAACAAAACATATCAACTACTTTTCTGAGGAAACCCATTACTGCAGATTTAAATCATCAACCTGAATAAACAATAAGGAAAGCAACACAGTGTCAAAAAATTGTTAATAATTTGATAAAGAATTAAGAATTCATCAAGTAGTTCATTACTATAGCATACCAGTAATCAAACAATAAATTTAAAAACTACGTACAGTTCCAGAAAGGACATCATGGGGGCAACAGTTGAGAAGGTGACTCTTGCACACTCTGTCATCACTGAATTTGATTCGCTGACGAGTAGTATCTCCTGTAATATAGAAAAGTTAATAACATTCAAGGTTAGACAACTGGAAAGTATTTATTTTCTGAGAGCCCTACTACCACTAGCTTTTTATGTGTGGCTATATACACACACATTTATAAATCAGGTCAAGAGGGATTAGTTTTTATATAACATCCTATAGAAAAGCTATTTTAGACAACATGCAGTTGCAGTAAGTATACTGCACATGTAATTCAAATAGTCAAAGTGGGAAAGCAATGCATTCTGTTAAATACAGTACTTCAGAAAAGCATAGGGTTTTAGAGCAGGAATGGACCTTAAAGATTATCGAGTCCAACTCCTTCATACTGCAGATGAGAAAACTAAGGCCCCAACAGGTTAAGCGACTTGCAGCAAACCCACTAGGAGAGTTTCTACTGGTATACAATGTTCCCTTCTTGATAAGCATTGATATATTTTGTAATTGTTTACAGTAATTGAAAAACATAAAAAGTAATCTTGCAAACATTGCATACACACTGCGAATCCCCACTGAACCCCAGACGCCATTTCTTCCACTATTTTGTTCCAGCTGAAGTGTCTCCCTTTTTGCTGCTGGGAGGAGTTAGAGAGGGTAGAATAACGCGTTTAAGAGCGTACAAACCTGGAAGAAGGACTTACACACCAGTCAAACAAAGGCACATTGCCTAAATGAAATGTTAACTTTAATGCCTCCAAAGGTTCCATATCTCCAAGTTTTATGTAGTCTGTGCTATATATATATATTGCCAAACTGGGTACATTTAAATTCTGTCTTCATATAACACAATACACCTCCTAAGCAACTGAAGCATCCAACTTGCTTATCAAATATGGCTATCTACTCAAAACTTTAAAGAGTCTAAGAAAAAGAAAAGTAACTAGAACTAATAACAAAATACTGATGTTAGTTACAATTTTTTTTTGCTTAGAATCTCTTTGGAAAAACGAAAGAAAAACTCAAAGGACGTTTCCTCTTTCTATGCAGAATAAGCCCTAAGAAATGTAGGTGTTTTATTTTAGCCTCAAATTGGTATCAATGATGAATGAAAACCTACTGGTGAATTACTGAAGCAAGAACTATCGGTACCAAAAGATACCGTAAATGCCTCTGTACTTCACATGATGCCTGCAGCACTCCAAAAACTTTCATCTAGGAAGTGATTCAATCATTTAAATTAATTTCTGTTTCCACATCTGAATAACAAAAAAGGTTAAAACTTTACCCCTTCATGTGGTCTTACATTGACGAGTTTAACTTGAATTCAACTAAATATTGTCATTTTTAGATGGGGTAAGATTTTGTTCAAATTGTTTTAACATGGTTAAAAAGATTTAAAGAAAATTCTAATTTGTAACCAGGGCATATGAAGTTTAAAGAACAGTAATTTACAGCTAAAATGATAGCTTCAGAGCAGTTCAACAATAGGTTTTCTAGAGGATAGTCTCTAGTAGGTTATTTTTGATACAATTTGGAATAATCCATTTAGTGTTCAGCCTGCTACTATAATAAAGGTTATTTTGATGGTCCTTTTTTCCTTTTAAACACAACTGCTTTTGTTCCACATTCATTAACACATCTGAAAAGTTAGTGATAACTCACGGCTCGGCGAATGCGGGGCCTTTCTGACACTCCCTTGCAGATTGAAGTAGGCAGGCATAGATACATTGAACCTTTACAAATAAAACAAGGGGCCAGATTGTTCAGTTTGTATAGAATAGACTCTGCCAGCAATTTCAATACAGCATCTAGAAGTACATGTTGACTGTAAAGATTCTTGTATATGAAAACAAAAGTGAACAAAATCAGGGTGTTTTATTTTCTAAAATACTGACTTAACAAGTGTAACCCCAGATAAGATTATGACTGACCATAGGTAAAGGTCCAAGGCTGGAGCGCTGGAAAGTAGTCCTTGGGCTAACTGGGGTTTTAAAAAAATGTCTCTTAAAACAAGTATATTTCAAGACTTTGGTGAGGGCCTCAAGCTCATGTTATAATGGTACTATGATAAGCTCACACCAGAATAGCAATGCCGTATTAGAAGCTTTTTGCTTCCTAGCATATGAGAAAAAAAAAGGTTTGTTTTAAATCTGTACCCTAATTATGTTAGAAAATTTAAAAGATGACAAAATTTTAAAAGTTGGAAAAAAAAGAAAAAGAAGAAAAACCCTTACACATCTATTAATAGGAGCCTCCCTGCTACAAGTATTTAAGCTTTATGATAATGCAACACTTTATCATTTCAGTGCTTAAACTAACCCCTCAGGCCTTCAAATAAAATCAAGATTCATGAAAGTTTTTTTTACTGACCAAATCTTTCATCAAGACTAGTGACTGTTTTTGCTTAATATATCACATTAAATTTAAAATTAAGGCATATGTGTCCTGAAGACTATCAGGTAAAATATGAACAATTCTAAATATAAATATATAAAACCAGCAAGTATTCCTGGTGACTTTTTAAAAAATTTTTATGGATACATAATAGTTGTATATATTTTCCCTCCTGAGCTTTTAAAAAAAGAATCAGTTTCTATAAATGCCAAAAAGTATTTAAAAATAACTCCTCACTGCAAATGAATGGGTGCTCCATAAATATTTGATAACTGTAGCAAACACTGCAACTACAGCTATCAACTATCAGCTATTATAGCAATCTTAAAACAATAAAATAATAAAATCCCTAGTAATTTGAAATATACAAATACTCTGAGAGGGAATAACAACTAAGTATCTGTTTATTGATATTTTTAAACTTCTACTTAAGGGACTTTATTTTTTAAGGTTGACATTGTAAAACAATTTGGCTACATAACATGCAGTATGTAATAAATTTATTTGGGCTTATGCCATGAAAGTGCAATTTTGCTAAAGCAACAAAGAATTTTAAAATAAAAATACTGGTAATTTTGGTTTCTGTCAAGATATCTGACCCAAACCATGTTTTTCAAAAGAAAGTAGCTAAAACAGTGCCTATTTACAAAAAAAAAAAAAAAAAAAAAAATCACAAATAGGGAATTCGAACCAATCTCCTTATAATTATTTTATGAGTTCAATGTACTTTACCTTTGGGTTTTGTGGGCACTCATATAAAAATAACCTAAATTATGGGGAAAAAATTTGCCCTGTTACAACACTGTATTCAAATCACAGACTCAAACCTATCAGTGACTATATCCTCTGTACTAGGCAATGGAGTTGCAAAGAGGCATATAAGACAAGCTCTCTACCCTCAAAAAGCCCACAATTTTGCTAAAGAAATAAGTCATATAAATAAGTAAGTAATAATACAAGATAACATGATCCAAGTGCCAAATGGGGTTTCAATTCAGTAGTACTTCAGGAATTCTAAGACTAGAATGACCACCAAGACTGGAAAGGTTGGGAAAGGCTTCATGCAATAAGTAGAAGCCAAAATTTAAAGGAAAGAAAGAACTTAGACCAAAGGAAAGTAGAAAAAAGAGCATTCCAAACTGAATAAAGCTTAAAGAGGCAGGAAGGTTTAGGGAACAGTAAGTAAACCATATTTGGCTTTGGCAAATGGCTTCATGTAAGGGAATAGCAAAGTTGGGGCCAGAACAACATATTTTGGGTAAAATTTGATTTTTTTTTTCATTTTTAATCTAGATTTCTAGTGTATAGACAAAGTAAAAAAAAAAAAAAATTAAAATAATGAAGTAGAGATTAGACCAAGTGATTTCAGTCAACAAAAATGTCATACCTGTAAAAACATGGAGGTCTCTCTACCTTACAACCTCCACAATAGTTAATTAAGCCTTGCATAACAACTACATAGTCAAGTTTTTAGAATTAGAAACTTGATTTAGAACTTTGGCAGGTTAAGTATTTTTCATTTTAAGCATCAAATTTTCTATTCGTATTTCCTACCAAACAACTATCTTCAAGGTAACAACTCTCTTACCTCCCTCTTTTGTTCAACCCTTTCATGAGTTTCATGAATTATAACATTTATTTGGGAATATCTGAGTCACAGGTATACAATAAAAACTAGGATGCATACTATTCCTCTCTAGTTCCTTCACCAATGGTAACAGAGCCTAAGGTTGTACTGAGGTAGTCAGTTTCACTCAGGGAATATGGACAGGTCATTTTAAAAAGAGGGCTCCTGTCCAAACTGTACTCAAATACTGCTATTCTCAAAAACCCCTTCAATCTGTTAGGAGGGAAAAATAAACCCATTGTAATTCCAACGCTGCCATTTTATGGTCCTACCTTTTTCTGAAAGTGATTTAAACTTAAATTTTAGTAGTAACAGTTAAAACCTTATCCTACGTGGTATCTGACATCATTTTATTAATATATATGGTGCATGCTCTTTTCCCAATATACACCCCTCCCCCACCAGTGCTACCCACCCTCTCCCTCCCATACAAACAAGAAATCAAATCAACTTTCATAGATTTAGTTGCTATTTTAAAAACATCAAAATTTTACTTTACCCATTCTCTCCGATGCTCCCTGTATTTTTTTAAGCTGTGAGTGGATGACCATGCTATGTGATCAACAACTGTGAAGGCTAAGCAAAAGTGAACTGAGTTTAGTATTGTAATTTCAAAAGAACCTTCAAGTTTGTAATATTTGACATATTTAATGGTATGCAGAATCCTATTTTACTGCATATTATCAGGCATTAATGGCAAGCAATTTATAAAAACAATCAGTATTTCTTTTGTACAGAATTAGCTTAGAGTTTAGCTTAGGGAAAACAAAGAGGGAGGAGAAAATGCAACAGCACACAAAGCAATGGAAGCATCCCCATGTCTATAAATGGGGGAAGGGGAGGGGAAGCCCTCCCATATTCTCCAGTGTAACAATCAAAACCCTCCCCACAGGTACAGTTGTTAGAGACCATGTGTCACAGTGGGCTTGAGACAGGGCAGGCCCCTTCCCTTTGAAAGATCCATTAACGCTTCAGTGAAAGGAAAGCTAGATTTAGTGAGGTATAGAACTAAAAGCTTAAAATGTCTTGTTTCCCTGACCCCTTGAATCCTCAAAGGCAGAAAAAAACGTTCCTCCCTCTTTTTCCCTCCAATTTCCTCCCTCCACTACTTGTTCCAACATAAGCTACCAAGTCCACATAATAATGTGAAAACTGTATAAAGACCCATGGGCAATTTCTAGTCTAGTCCAGGGCAGAACGAGACCTTAAGAAATGCACAAGTAAAATCTGCGTCTTCATGTGGAACCAAGGCAAACAGATGACTACAGCTGCACAGTGACTATTATACTGAGGAAACAATCTGATAATTTTTACACCCTCCTCAAACTTTTCCACCAACTCTACTAACTTCTCCCACCTACCTTTGTTGTTCCTTCAGAAGTCATCTTAAAATCTACCTATACAAACCCTTTAGTGATCAACCTTTAAAAAAAAAAAACCTTATTACTCCTCCACTCTATGTTCCCTTGTTTATAGATACACTCCATTTAACCTACTGTATATTTAAGCAGTTCAAAGTACAGGGTTCATTTTATAAAAAGATTCACCACCAAGTTTTAACATAATATGACTATAGATGCTTTGAAAACATTTAATATGACTTGATATATGTTAAACTTTTGGGGCATATATTTATTACATAAGAAAAGAAAAGAGTGCTACACCAAAGATGGCAATCGGGGGAAAATTACGGCAGTCTGACTGACTTACATATGTGTCAAGTCGTTTTTTTCTAATAGAACTTATAAAGTCACACTGAGTAGTAGTTTCCCTTCCTCTAGAAAATGCAAACATATGGCACTATACAGTTCAGAAAGGCCATCCCTTGTGATCCTTTGGTTCACATGGCCCTATAAGTTTATAATTACAAATAGGTACCAATATCACTCCCACCAATATTCCCCATGACAAGCCCAAAATTTTAAAAACACAATGCCCACTGTAGAAGAAATTTCCAGAAAAAGTTCATTCTTGTTGGATATGATCAAAGATTACTGCTTTTAAAATTCTGAAAATCTAGCCCACTAGTCTGTGAAAATCCATATAACATTATAGAGACTGGGAATCAACCTTGGGAGTAGCGAAAAAGGCCTTTAGGGTCTTTAAGAGCTGAGAATGGTGATGATGGAAATGTGAAAACAGAAATACTAGAGTAGCTACATTCCAAGGGCTCTATTCCACTCCCTGCCCCAACCTATACCTTCTCTCCTTATACAAGCTAAGAGTCTTAGCAGCTGGCAGGGATGAATGACATATTACATTTCTGGGGGTACCTACTTTAGAAAATCTATTAACATATTATTTCAGAACATCTGAGTGACAGGTAGTTTTCTTTTCTTGGACTTAAGAGAGACTTAGAAAAACCTGAATAAATAGTCACTTTAAAATTAAGTTCTATGAGCCCAGGATTTCAAGGTTGCAATGAGCTGTAATCAATCGCACCACTGCCCTCCATCCTGGGCGACAGAGTGGGACTCTATCTCTAAAAAAAATAAATAAAAATTTTTAAATGAAAAAAAAAAAAAAAGTCCTAAAGTGAGTTATATAGAATGTGTTTTAAGATATATGTCATAAAAGGACGTGCACGATGGCTCACACCTGTAATCGTAGCACTTTGGGAGGCCAAGGTGGGAGGATTGCTTGAGGCCAGGAGTTTCAGATAGCCTGAGTAACATAGAGAGCCCCCCCCCAAAAACAAATGAAAGATATATGTCATAAAAAGTTGCAGTCTGCTAAATTACATATTTTGATACTTACTTGCAGAGCTGCAATTTTGATACAGTAACACTTGCACTCTGGATATCTGGTACCTTTTATCATCCACAACTTTCTATACACAAAATTAGAAGTAATGAAAGCTACCTTTGGCTATGAAGAAACAGCTGAAAAGAATCAAAGAAAAAGTGACTGGTTGATTTATCTATCAAAAAAGACAGTTCTCATCCACTGGTAAAAGCTATAGGAGCCACCTAGAGCCAACCCCCCAAATCTAAAACCAACAAAGGAAAGAAATAAAAAGGAAAAAGAAATGACAATATTAAAGGACAGAGGTGACAGACAACCAACCCAATGATAAAGGAAGGAAATTAAAATGAAAAACAGATTACCATGAAGGAGACGTGAGCCTTAAAACTAATGAAACTACACAGCAGAAATACTGTGTCGCAATGAATATACACCTAGTTCACAGCAAGGTTTGCCTCTGGGGAAAGGACTGAGACCATGAAAAAGAACATATTGGATTTTATTTGCAATGCCTTATTTACTTTTTAAAATTTGACAGAAATGTACAAAATAACATTTGCTCATTCACATAGGTGTTTGTCCTTTATACTTTTTAAAACACTTTTTCAAAATCAGATACCTAAAATCAGTATCACAGAATGTATCACTTAAAAATAAACGTAACTATTGATGTGTAAATCTTCACTCCCCATTAGATTTTTGGTCCCTCTAGAATTATTTTAGCACAGAGTCAAAAGACGACAGAAGCAAGTATGTTTACAATCTCTAAGAAAAGGAAAGAAAGAAATAATTAAAGCAGCCCAGCAACCTGGGGATACTAAGGAAAGTAAGATTCAACTGCTATCAACAATGACTATACCCTAAAGCACATCAACTAATAAATAAATAGAACACCATGTATAGGGAAGTATTCCCTCTAATTTAATTCCCTCTAGGAGGCAAATTAAATCATAAATCATATAACACAGGAATTTCTCAATACTAATACATAGCTTCTAGACTCTGAGGTAAATCAACTGCTATTCCTAGCAAGCATGCCCTGCTCTGTTCCCCTATGATGCAGACTCATAGCCACTTCCCCCGGAATTTCTATTCCAGGGTTCTCTTTGATAACCAGCTTTTCCCACAGACAGGCAACTTTTCGCATTCCCCTTGTGAAATCGGTTGGTGAAATTCTGCAGAACTGCTGATCCATGGACCAAAACTCTAAAGCAGAGGTGAGAAATTGAGCTAAATAAGGTAATTTCACCCTGTAGGTCTAGATGGGCCTCTCTAGGGATCTCCTACATCTCACTGTGTCACTGGCTTGTATTTCTGGCCAGTCATTTCTGCTTACAGGCTTGGGTATACACAGTTTAATCAGCTTTCCTTTCACATGAATACTGCCTAGAACAGTATTTTCCAAAGTATGAGATTTGCATAATAGATGATTGTAGGTGTTATATGATTTCACTAACATGGAATTTTACAGTTATACACACACTTTTTTTTTTTTTTTTAAGAAGCAGGGTCTCACTGTCACCCAGGCTCAAGTACAGTGGCATGATCGTAGTTCACTGCAGCCTTGAACCCCAGAGCTCAAGCAATCCTCCTGCCTCAGCCTCCCACTAGCTGGGACTACAGGCACGCACTACCACACCCGGCCAACATGACATTTTTAACATTCAGTCACTTAGTAAGAAAGTTATTTATCATGATTAAGTCAGGGGAAAAGTGCCCATTTGGCAATAGTATATTTAATACATCTCATAAGTTCTAATTTTTAGCACAGGGAACCCTAGATGACAATAGGGTCTAATTATTATAGCTTTATAATACACCATTTTATCTGTATTTATTTTTATGGTGATACAAACTTTTAAAACTCAACTTAAATTTTTAGAAAGTTAGTAGACATAAAGAAAAATATTAAATAAACAGAAAACAGTAAAAAAAAATAAAGGCAATATATGTGATGAACATTTAGGAAACATTTATCTAGGACAAGGTTTCTCAAACTTTTAATGTCCATCAGAATCACCTGGAAGGCATCTTAAAACACACATTGTTGGGGCCCAATCCCCTGAATTTGCATTTCTAACAAGTTGCCAAGTAATGCTGAGGCTGCTGGTCTGAGGACCACACCTCTGAGAATCACTTACCTAAAACAAGTGATCACTTTTTCATAAACTGCCAGATAGTAAATCTTTGGTTTGTGGGACATATGACTCTGTTGCAACTATTCAACTCTGCTGTTTAAAGGCAAAGCAGCCACAGGCAGTATGTATACAAGTGGACATATTTGTGTTCCAATAAAACTTTATTTACAAAAAGCAGGAGGCCCTGGTGCCAGACCCTGATCTAAAACATCCCCTCAAGTAACTAAAAAGGATATACTGTGTAAACTAATAGTAGGGCAGAATACAGAACAAAACAGCCAGGTGTTCTATACCTATTATCCAATAAATATCCACAATCTCTTCAACTGAAAAGCAAAGCTTTGGAAAGTTTAATTCTAAAGGAGAAAACTGGGGTCTGTAGAAATCTGAGGTCTCAAGAAGAGGAAAAAAAAAGCTATTTACCATATTCAGGAGACATGACAAAAGATTCATCAAGGGCAGCTGGTTAAATTCTTTTCAAGTTGAGTCAAGTAGTCAAACATCTGTAGTACGTGGTTCACAACTACATTAGAACATATGGGTCAATACTGAGTGAGTGGTTTTTGGAAAGAAGTTTTAAAGATTCTTTTCTCTGGCCCATGTTAAATAGCAAAACATGACATTTATTCAGTTGACTGAACTACGTGTTACTTTCTGATGGCTTTGACTTCTTAAAGTCAGAAGTTATATAATTCAAACAAAAATGAAGCTGTAGACAATTTCAGAGTTTTTACAAACTACTTCTTTCTATAGCCTCAATAATCTTACAAAATTAATTGTTCTATTTCAGCCTTGATTTCCTATATCCACCCTAGCAGCTGCTAGTGCTTGAGAATTTAAACCGAAAAGAAACAGAATTGCTTTTCTGCAGGTTACTAAAGCCACAAGATTCCCATCAGAAACTTACCCTCTTTCACTCCCTCATTCCTTCTCCAGCAAGATGTTCCAACTTCCTTCATCTTCTTAGTCTACAAATTCTTAGTAGACTGATTAAGCTGGGTAGAATTGTTTGTTTCCTCAAGAACTACATATACTAACAGCATTGGGCTTTAAGGATTCAGTCCATTTCAAGCACCTTTCTGGAATTCCGTTTTTGAGGAGAATCTGCCTCATCTATCTAGTCTTGCCCACACTGACTGACCTTCGGTTTTAAGCCATCTGTCTATCTCAACCCCACTGCTTCCCTGAACTCTCAGCAACTTCAAGCTTTAACGCTTGTATGAACTACCTGTTACTGAACACTATCTGACTCACTGAACCTGACCTTGACCCATGACACCTAATTGCCTTTAAATCCCTATTACCCATCTTGAACGTGCAGCTCACCACCATTTTATCCTATGACATCACCCTACCTAAACTAAAAGCCACTACTTTCTCCTTATAGAGCTAATGTAGAGATATAGACAAAATGATTTTCCTATGGCTTTATTTTTTTCACCTGAGGTAAAAGAATGTCTCAGAAGCATCAGATTACTTGAGGAGAGCTAAACAACTGCAGAGAATCCAGGGATAATTTATGCAGCGTTATATGTGGTGATACTTTTTGTTTTCTAGGTTGCTCTGTAGAAATATTACTCAGAGTTCAAAACTCGAAACAAGGACCAAACATGGTGCCTTACACCTGCAATCCCAGCACTTTGGGAGGCCAAGGCAGGAGGACTGCTTGAGCCCAGGAGTTAAAGACCAGCCTGAGCAACATAGCTAGACCCCATCTCTCTAACAACAACAACAAAAAAACTACGAAATGAGGAAAACTTTTTTTTTAACTGATTCACTAAGCAGGTGCTAACAGAGCTTTCAATGTTTTGGACATGCCTGGAACACTGATAAAATCAAACAGTTACTAAAACTGAAGAAACTACTGTTTAACCTAACATTTTCTAAAATTTCTCATAATGTTAAAAAATCTCCAAGCTCTAGACTAAGATATACCCCATTATCATTTTAAAAACATGAGCTTGTACATTAAAGGCTCCGCCTCCTTCAATAAAAATGAATGCTCCAAGTGGAATTAAAGAACTGACCAAGAAATGAATATGGTTCATTATGTTAATGAGAGAAAATTAAGAGAAAATGCTTTTAATGTTGATGACAAGTCAAGGAACATAGATTACAGTAAAGATGATTTTATAAAGAAAATCCACTAAAGAAAATACTACTTCCATCTTTAATTCAGTAATTTTTCAGAAAGGCAGCAATGTCATACTGTCCTACCACTAAACTTATATTAGAAACAGGTGAATGACTTTCTGAACTGTATTTTCCTGGATATCTCCCAGGATGAGTATTCTTTCAATTTTACATCCCATAAACTATAACTACTGCACAATATAACTGATCGGCAGAAATATTATGATTAACATACTCTTATTAACTGAGGAAGCACACCATACAGTTAGAAAGATTACTATCAAAAATAGTTAAAATTATCTGAAAGATATAGCTTGCCCAAAACATTTCTTAACCACCATGGACAACGAAGATGCTATAAAATTCTATTCTATATGTTACATTCTTAGCCTACGGGTTGTTTGAGGGCAGGCTGCCATTCCTGGCCTGTTTTAACCTTTCAGAGATGGTCTCTGTTCCCATTTAAAGGTATAAGTAATTAAGAGATATGGAACCCTCAGAATTACCTTTTGTAACTTCCCTAATTTCTAAATTTAGGATGTAATATAAATCCACACCCTCAATTTTATTTAATTCCTATCTCTTACACCTTCCAGGCCTTCCTGGGATCAGGGTCGGAGACTTATTACAACAAAACAGTATGTGTTGGGAAAAGGGCTTTAGCTAAGGGACACTCTTGCAATTAATCCAGCACAGCAAAAATGACTACAGTCTGTGTGTGGGCATTGGGTTCCTCTGTCACATAGGACAATTCTCAAACTGTTTCTTGAATTTGCCTGTGTAGCTCCTCCTTGCTTTCAAATGAAATATGTTCAGGAAAAACAAATTATCCCTCTCCCCTCTATTAATGCTAAAAACCAAAACAGAAAAGGTATTTATAAAACATAATGAATCATAAACTTGAGATAAAGATACTAGTGATTAATATCTACTTATAGTTCTTCCTTTCTAAAAAAAAACTTAAATCAACATTCTTTTAGTATAACATAGGAAATTATTTGGTTTCCCATATAACAAATTATAGACTTAACTTGAGGCAAAAAAGGTTAAGTGACTTACCCAAGTTTATAATTAGAGGTACAGCTGGGGCTAGAAACCAGGTCTCCTGAGTCTCAGCCCAGTGCTCTTTTCCTTAGCCCATGATGCCTTATCAGAAAAATCCAAATACAGTCAGACCCCCAGTTATATGGGTATGAGTTACACTGATTCACATATACAAACTTTATATAGTGTGACCAATGTTTCAACTCACGCGGTACCCTGCTTCCATTTATGCAGTATGCCAGGCATCGGCACGATTTTCAGTGGCACACAGGCGGTTGCCACCACCAGGGCCCTAGGCAAAATTGCAAAGAAGGCAAAGTTTGTCTTTGGCCCTCCCACCTCCCTTATGCATTCCTCTCCCACCTCCTGGTCATCCCCTACCCAGCCTCCCAGCACCATCATGCTGCCCTCTGGTTGTCCAAAGCCCCCCACTTCCACCACTCACCCAGGACTGTCCTCTCTTGAAGTGCCCAGTGATCCAAAGTTACCTCTCCATTTCCCTGCTACCAAAATTCCTATTTCTAAGGATTCCAGTGAAGTTTAGGTAATCTAAATAATTAACTGATTTAAGTAATTCAAGATAAGGTACTTTAACTAACAGACTTAAATCTCCAAGGAGTTTTAAAATGAACTAATTAAAAACTCTGTTGGGAAGAGGAAGGGGAGAGCAGTATTTTCCCAGAGCACCAGGACTCTTGTGCCACTTCAGATTCCTTTACAGACAGGACACTAGGGATTGAGGGCCATTGCCACCTTGAGACCCATTACCCAAAAAGAGAGTGGTTACTTTATAGTTTAGTTAGTCTATGGGTTTTTAAAAAAAGGACAGAGCTGCCTTAAATACCCTCCCACCTACCTTTTCCACCTTTCTCCCTCCTCCTGGATCCCCATTTCCACCTCTTAGTGCCAAAGACACCCAACAGCATTCCCGTAAGCTGTTCATGTGTCCAATACAAGACTTCCCATTATAAGGTTTCAAATTACATGGTGTTATTCAGGGGATGTATCCATGTTCCCCTATCCCTGGATAACTTGAAGTTGACTGTATGCTAAAAAAGAACAATCCTAATTATTTAAAGGTCCTGAATCATAAAATGAAATATGTAAACTCATTAAATATCTGGTAAGAAGGAAAAGAATGTGCTGATTCTTATCTTTCATATATAAAATAACAATTTTGGAAATCTAAAAAAACATTCAATTCTTTTCCTTGAAAGTAGTATCCTTCTTACTTCTGACCCCAATACAACAGTGAAAATCCAGTCATTTCAACTAAATAATATCATGGAATCCTAATTATGAGTTCATTCATAAATCCTCTAAGCATGAAGGCAAAAAAATCCAGTAACAGATACATTTAAAAAAATATACAAAGCAGAGTGGATTTTAAGAAATCCATATTTCTGCTGACTACACACACAGAAATATATATAAATATTTTGAATTTAGCTTTGCATTACTAGACGGGCTGCTTAGTTCAGAAACTTATCAGCTAATGGTTACCTTGGTCCAACTACCCTCCCAGTAAAATGAGAAAATCCAATCCACACAGAAGATCACCAAAAATGGTATCCATCAGGGATTAAATGGATCATGTAAAGTAAGCCTTAAATAATTTCTATAATTTTATTACAAAGATTATTCTGTTAGCTAAATTCTGATGAAGCATGTTCCCAATACCTTCTCTCATGTTTGAAAAGGAGCAATGTTAAGACGTTCTGCAGTAATAAAGTAACCATTATTATCTAAACATGAGAAACGATAACCATTAAATTTCTCTACTGGCATTTTAAGCTAATGTAGACTTTCAAGGGTTTACACGCACATAAAACTCATTTCCTTCCCAATCTTTCCCTCCTCTCCACACAACCACGAGTAGATTTGCCATCTACAACCATCTGTCTATATGTTCTATGAAGAAAAGTTCTCCATGTGGGTTTTTACTAAAACTCAACTGTGAACACTGAAAAGCCATTCTAAATATTCATTGCTAAAGAAGATATGAATGCAACAGTTTTTCTTAATCTACTCACATATTTTGCTGCAAAGCACTCAAGTAAATTTTAAGAGCAATTGTTACAAACTAAACTTAAAATGTGTCTTTTCTCTTCAATCAAGCAATTTTAATAACTTGCCAGGAAAGCATTTAAGTAGCTAAGAAACTATATGCCTAAACAAGCAACATATAAAAACCAGCAAGGACTCTTGCATTGTGTTTGAGAGAAAGTACTAAACTAAACCTTTCTTCCATATTTGCATGGATTTGAGTTGAATTTAAAAGAGTACATTATTGTCATCACCAAAAGAGCAAAAAGTATTTCATCACTTAGAAATTCTCTTTATAACAAAAGGATAATCCAGCACTTAGTGTCTTTCTATACAGAGTCTAACCTCAGTGCCTAAAAAGACCTTTGTTTCCCTCAATTCTACTTCACTGGGCACCAAATTTTCAAAATGGTTCTATTTGGGGCACATGCAAGATTTATCAATGTTTACTGAACAAAGCCTCTATTAAATTGTTTAACAAAATGGAGGTCTCTCAGAAAAACAGGTCATTAACCTTTTTCTTTTCACAAAATGGGGCCAAACACACTCGCTTCAAGAAACCATGGTTTGGGTCAGATTTTCCATAAAAATGGTTGTTTCTGTGGGGCTCGAAGGTGCCTCTCTGGGACTGGGTTAGGAGTAAAGATTTCCTCCAGAAAGAGGAAGGGGGGAGCTTCTCTCCGGATACTCTAGAGGACGGCGGCGAGAAATGATCCCAAAGCTCTGGGTTAAGGAATCAGATCAGGGGCGGAGGCTTTAGCGGTCCACAGGTACCTAATCAGCAACAAAACGGGCCTCCAGACTACGCAACAGAGACTCTTCGGCCCCAGCCAAGTCAACATTAAAAGCACAAACTCCCCTTTCTGCCTCCAGGCCCTGCCTCACCCCATTGGCAGCAGTTCCCGCCAATCCGCACTGTCACCGCCCCCAAAGCCTGCCTGCCAAGCCCTGATTGGATGGGGCGGGGGCCGGGGACCTCGTGTTACCAATCTGGGAGCCCCTTACTCAAGCCACAGTCGCGCGCCCAGGTGCGCCCGCGGACCCCCTTCCCTTCTCAGTGCTCATCCCCTCCCCCACCCCCAGGCCCCGGCAGAGACTTACCGTCCCGGGAGGTGCCCATCAGCTGGTCCAGCATCGCGCGCATCTGGGCCTGCGCCGACATGGCGGCGGCGTAGCGGGCGGACGGCGGGGGTGGGGCGCAGACCGGGCCCTTCTGGGCGGGGGATGAGGGAAAAGGGTGGGGGAAGGTGCGATGCTGTCTCGGTGGCCGCCGCCGCCTCGAGACGTGAGGAAAAGGAGCCGGAGGGGTTGCTGGAGAGTCCGGGCTGCGCTCCTCACGACGACGTGTACGTGGAAGGCAGCAGCCCCCGAAAGCGACCCTCGTGCCCTCACTCTCCGCCCAGTTCCTGGGACAGAAGCGACACGGGCTAAACAAGCTCTCGCCTCCTACACCGCCACCCGCCAGAAGCCGTCAACCCCCCCCTCCAAGCTCTGACGCCGCTCGCCGCCACCGTCGCCGCGACGGGAGCGCGCACGCTCCTCGCGCTTAGTCGTTTTCCGCGGGGGCTCCTCCAACTGGCGTCCAACTGTATTCGCTCCGCCCGCCCCGCCCGGGAGGAGTTCCACCCTAACGGCTCTCGGGCGCGTGCACGCGAGCGTCTCCCGCCCCTTTCCTCCCAGATCTCGCGAGACTCTGATTCCGTAACCGACTATGGAGCCCGACCTGGCTGAGGCGCCAAACCTCAGGCTCCCGGCTGTAGGTTGGTTAGGCCCGCGCGGCACGCCGTGCTGGGGAGCCAGACCCCAATTAGCAAAAAGTGCCGGAGAGTTAGCCCGAGCCGAAAGTAAGTAGAGACCGTGCCCGTCGTCAGTTCGACTGAGGTTAGCAGTCTTAGTAGCTAATATGGGCCTATTCCTGACGAATGTTCACCGCCCAATAATCGTGGTTTCAGGGGCCCACCCAGAATCGTGTAGACGCCACCTTGTCCTCGGTGTCGCCTCGCCCTCCGCAGGAGGGGCCGGAGTGCTGACGTATGGGCCATGCTCCTGCATCTGTGCTTCCAGGGCTTTAAGGCTCCCGAAGTGGGATATGTCAAGTTCAGGAAATAATACCTGAAATCTGTACACTAGGAAACAGGCTCTCCACCCCATTCGGATTAATCATTACCATAGCGAGAAGCTGTTAGTCTAAATTTGAAACTATAAAATTGAGCAGTGTTTCAGAAATTGTAGAGATAAGTATCAGCAGCTCTCACCACGGGAAAGCCCAGGCGTTCCTTAGCTTGCCATAGCCTTGGATTCAAAACCTAGGTCGAGCGGGGCACAGTGGCTCGCCCTGTAATCCTGGCACTCTGGGAGGCCCGGGGTTCCAGACTAGCCTGAGCAATATGGTGTAGAGCTCGTCTATACTAAAAGTAGAAAAATTAGCCGGGCGCGGTGGCACCGGCCTGTAGTCCCAGCTACTCGGGAGGCTGAGGCAGGAGGATCCCTTGAGCCCAGGAGTTGGAGCCTGCAATTAGCTATGACTGGGCCACTGCACTCCAGCCAGGGCGACAGAGCTAGACCCTGTCTCAAAAATTATTAAATAAACAGAAAAAACAAAACCTTTGTTGGCCAATTACTAACTGTGGGATCTTCAGCAATTTATTTCTTAATCGTGCATGCCTAAAGAAGATAACCATACATCCCTTAGAGTTGTGAGGACAGAATGAGCTATCAGAAAATCCAGAGTCTAATCCAGAGTCATTCCTTGGTTTTTTAAAAACTTTTCTGGTAAAATATTAATTCCTTAAGATGAGACATGGACACTTGCAAGATACTTTGAAAGGGAATAATGGTAGAAATTTTTGTTTCACTAAAATTATATGTGCATTGCCTTGGAACTTCTAATTTATTAGCAAGATCAATAAAAAATTAACATGAAATAGCAAGCATAGCCCCAAGATTCCTTTAAATGCATATTGGGCCAATAAAAATTTTAGAATCACATTTTCTTTAGTAATTGACAAAATAGTTTCCCTGAAGTTACTCAGAGAACTCAAAATTCCAAACAAGTCCTGGCCAGGTGGCTCACACCCTTAATCTTAAACACTCTGGGGGTGGATCGCTTCAGGGCAGGAGTTCAAGACCAGCCTGAGTTAAGAGTGAGACCCGTGTGTACTAAAAATAGAAAAAATTAGCCAGCCAACTAAAAATAGAAACAAAAAATTAGCCAGGTGTAGTAGCAAGTGCCTGTAGTCCCAGCTATTCGGGAGGCTGAGGCAAGAGAATTGATTCAGCCCAGGAGTTTGAGGTTGCTGTGAGCTAAGCTGATGCCATGGCACTCTAGCCTAGGCAACAGAGCGAGATTCTGTCTCAAAAAAAATTCCAAACAACCCCAAATACTAGGAATACCATCCTTTGAAAACTGATTTACAATAACAGAAAAATGTACAAAATGCTGTGTCCTAGAGGGATGCACAATTATATATTCAGTATGATCTTATCCTGAAAAACAATATCTTTTTTTTTTTTGAGACAGAGTCTTACTTTGTTGCCCAGGCTAGAGTGAGTGCCATGGTGTCAGCCTGGCTCACAGCAACCTCAAACTCCTGGGCTCAAGCGATCCTCCTGCCTCAGCCTCCCAAGTAGCTGGGCCTACAGGCATGCGCCACCATGCACGGCTAATTTTTTCTCTATATATATTAGTTGGCCAATTAATTTCTTTCTATTTATAGTAGAGATGGGTCTGGCTCTTTTTCAGGTTGGTTTCGAACTCCTGAGCTCAAAGGATCCACCCGCCTCGGCCTCCCAGAGAGCTAGGATTACAGGCGTGAGCCACTGCGCCTGGTCTGAAAAACAATATCTTTAAGGAAATACACTAAAATATTGAGTGATTATGTTTTAGTGAAGAGATTTTAGTTCTTAACCTTTCTTTTACTTTCTGCCTTACTAGTTGCTTGCATTTTTGATGTATCTCAAATAAACAACATATCATTGGGTTTTTAAAAATAGTCTGATATTCACTGTCTTTATTTGAAACATTTAATCATTTATAGTAATATAATTACTGTTTGGGTATAAAGCTTATTTTTGTCTATTTGTCTTACCCTGTTTCATGTTTAAATTTTCTCTCCGTTCTTGCCTTATTTTTAATTATTCCATTTCTTCCCCTTCTAGTAGTTTGGAAGTTTTATTTTTATTACTTTAGTGATTTCCCTAGAAGTTACAACGTACATCCCTTATGATATCAAAGTCTAATTTAATCAATGCCTTTATATGTCCCCCAGAGAGCTAATACAAGGAACCTGGAACACTAACTCCATGGGTACAAGTTATATGCTGTTGTTACCAGTTTTAGTTTCTACATGTTTCTTAAAACCAAGTTTTATATAATCAGTGTTCACTTATTTACCACTTTGCTCTTCAGTCTTTCTGAAATCTCTCCCTTTCCATCTGGGATCATTTCCCTTTTGTCTGAAGTTTATCCTTCAGGACACAGGACTCAGCAAACTATAGTCCACAGGCCAAATCCAGCCCACTGCCTGTTTTTGTGAATAAAGTTTCACAGGAGGGCTGGGCACAGTGGCCTACTCCTGTTAATCCTAGCCCTCCTGTAATCCTAGCCCTCCGGTAGGAGGATTGCTTGAGGTCAGGAGTTCAAGACCAGTCTGAGCAAGAGCAAGACCCTGTCTCTATGAAAATTAGAAAAAATTAGCCAGGTGTGGAGGCACAGGGCACCTACAAGTCCCAGCTACTTGGGAGGCTGAGGCAGAAAGATCACTTGAGCACAAGAGTTTGAGATTGCAGTGAGCTGTGATGACCCTACTGTACTCCCCCCAGGGCAATGGAGTGAGACTTTGTCTCAAAAAAAGTTTCACTGGAATACCGCAAGGCTCATTCATTTACATACTGCCTATGGTTGCTTTTGGCCTTACAACAGCAGAGTTGAGTGATTGTGACAAATACCATAAGGTAAGGCTCGCGAGACAGAAATATTTACTATCTAGTTCTTTATATTAATAGTTTGCCTACCGTGCTTCAGGGTTTGCTTTTGTCTTGGCCTGCTAGTGGGGACCTTTCCCATTTTTGTTTATCTGAAAATATCTTTATTTTTCTTTAATTCTAGATGGATATTTTTATAGAACTCTAGGTTGGAAGTTATTTTCTTTCAGCACATAGATTCTGTCTGGCCTTTACCTTCCACTGCTCTTGAGAAGTTGGTTCTCAATCTGTCACTCCTTTGAAGGTACCTGGCTACTTTAAAATAGTTTTCTTTTTGCCTTTGGTTTTCTGAAGTTTTACTATGATGTATCTGGGTATGGGTTTTATTTATTCTGCTAGGAACTCATTGAGCAATGAGCATTCATTCATTCATTCATTGAGAATCCATGAACTAACAACATCTTTCATCAATTCAAGATATTCTCACCTGTTACCTCCTCAGATATTGTCTCTCTCACCTTCTGAATCTTTAAATACACGTATATTAGATAGTTTTCCTTGTATCCTCTCTCTTTATTCTTGATTTTACACATTCTATCTTGTCTTTTGAAGCTGCCTTCTTGATATTTTTTTTCTGACAAATTTTACAGTTCACCAATCCTCCTTCAGTTGTATCTAACGTGCTATTAAATCCATTGGTTGAATTCTTTATTTTTCAGTCCTAGAATTTTTATTGGATTCTTTTTCAAATCTACTGTATCACTTTTTATAGTTTCTGGTTCCCTGGTGAAATTTCTAAGGTTGCCTGTTTCTTTGACCTTAGTGAACAATTTTGTGTAATCTGAGTTTGCCAATTAGTACCTGAAGGTTTTCATGGTATATCATCTGTCATTTCTGCTGATTCTTGCATATTAATTCTTGTTTTCTTGGGTATCTGGTTATCTTTGTGTGCTGAACATGTATCTGAAAAAATATGTACAGGAATAATATCAGCCCTAAGTGTAGGATATGTTATCTTCCTGCAGAGAGGATTTTTATTTTTCTCTGTTGGATAACTGAAGACATTACTAGTCAGAGACTACCTCAGTTTCTCTTGACCACCAAATGATAAAAATCTGGGCTGGGCCGGGCTCGGTGGCTCACGCCTGTAATCCTAACACTCTGGGATACCAAGGTGGGTGGATAGCTGAAGGTCAGGAGTTCAAAACCAGCCTGAGCAAGAGTTAGACCCCCATCTCTACTAAAAAATAGAAATTAATCGGTCAACTAAAAATATATAGAAAATATTAGCCGGGCATGGTGGCCCATGCCTGTAGTCCCAGCTACTCGGGAGGCTGAGGCAGGATTGCTCGAGCCCAGGAGTTTGAGGTTGCTGTGAACTACGCTGACGGCCACAGCACTCTAGCCTGGGCAACAGAGTGAGACTCTGTCTCAAAAAAAAAAAAAAAAAATCTGGGCTGAAAGTCTGGCAAGTACTTTTTTTTTTTTTTTAACTTCCAATTCACACTTGAGTGTGAACTTCAGGGTCCTAACTTAAAGTGGGTATGGTTCATTAGAGTCCCTACCTAGATGAGCCTAGTGCTTGTCTGCCTGCCCTATAGGTTCATCCCAAGTGCAGTTCAGTTTCAATATTGAAGATACTTCTACCAAATTGACAAATACTCTCAAGCCAAAAATGTGCCTTTGTGTGCTACACTTTTCTTGGTTGTCTTCTCCTAAGTTTTGGCCCAGTATTTCCCCACTATTAGTAGTTCTTTAATGATTTTAAGAATTTTAAAAAATATTTCATCTACTCTTTTCAGTTGTCTTCAGTGGAAGGTTTACTCCAAATACCTATACTGACATTAACAGAATTGGAAATTTGTTCTGTTTGTAAATTTTTCTCCAGTTTTCAAATGTGGTTATGTATTAATCTTATCTGAAAAACAAACTGTGTATGTCTGTCTACATTTTAGCAATGATAACCATTCCTCTTCAGGAACAAGGTCTCAGAGGGCAACAGGAAATTATGTAAAGTAGGGTTAATCTATAAATTAAAAACTGTGTAGTTAAAAATTAGAATAGGTACAAGTAACATATGTTTTGCTAGCTGCCCACACCAGACAAGTGTTCAATTTATTATAATTTATAAACAAACATAAATAATTAAAGGTTATATAATGAAAATTAATATTGCAGTTATTCCTGGGGCATCAGTATATACCTACAACCAAATGCTATAAACATGGTCCCTGTTAAAGGCAGATTTAAAAATTCAAATTCAGGCAGGCGCGGAGGCTCACGCCTGTAATCCTAGCTCTCTGGGAGGCCGAGGTGGGCGGATCCTTTGAGCTCAGGAGTTCGAGACCAGCCTGAGCAAGAGCGAGACCCCATCTCTACTATAAATAGAAAGAAATTAATCGGACAACTAATATATATGGAAAAAATTAGCTGGGCATGGTGGCACATGCCTGTAGTCCCAGCTACTTGGGAGGCTGAGGCAGCAGGATTGCTTGAGCCCAGGAGTTTGAGGTTGCTGTGAGCTAGGCTGACGCCACAGCACTCACTCTAGCCTGGGCAATAAAGTGAGACTCTGTCTCAAAAAAAAAAAAAAATTCAAATTCTGTGAAAATTATATATCTTTTAGTCAGATGAATTAAAAACTTACCTTACAAACAGAATATGCCTTGGATCAGCCTGCCTTTCATTCAAAGCAACATAAATTTCTTTTCCCTCTACATAATCCTACTATGTGAACATCTTGTTCTTATCACATGTTCTTTTTGGTATCCCTAACACTTACCCTGACAAGGGACAGCAAAATACTAGTAACTATTTTATAGCCAGAAACATCCTCAGTTCTAGTGAAAATAAGAGGAAATGCATTAATATCTGAAGCTTGTGGAGAAGAGAAATGGCAAGAGCCAAACCTAAACTGAAAGAGCCAGTTAACTGGTCTATTTAAGACAGGGGGATTAAAAAGCATATACAAACTATGTTGCTTGAAAGAGAACACTTTTACTTTTTTTAAGAGTGAAAAGGTCTACTCTGGGAGGCCGAGGCGGGTGGATCGCTCAAGGCTCAGGAGTTCAAAACCAGCCTGAGCAAGAATGAGACCCCTGTCTCTACTAAAAATAGAAAGTAATTAATTGGCCAACTAAAATATATAGAAAAAATTAGCTGGGGATGGTGGCGCATGCCTGTAGTCCCAGCTACTCGGGAGGCTGAGGCAGGAGGATTGCTTGAACCAAGGAGTTTGAAGTTGCTGTGAGCTAGGCTGACGCAAGTGCATTCTTAGCCCGGGCAACAGAGTGAGACTCTATGTCTCAGAAAAAAAAGAGTGAAAAGGTCACCTAAGCCAGTGTCAAACACATAGTAGGCATCCATAAATGCTTATTGAAGGAAGAAAAGAGAGAAAGTGAAATTTACCGTGAAATCTTGAAGAATGAATAGGAAATAGCTAGGGAAGGGTGGCATCCTTGAAAGAAGAGTTTTCCATGTATAAGGAGCAGCCAGATGTTGAAATAAAGACCACAACTCCTAAGAACTAAATTTCAGTATGGCTGAACTGTCACCCTACAGGGAGAGAGTAGAGATGATGCTGAAAGGGTTTGGCAAGGACCAGATCCTAAAGTCCCTTTTATTTTGAAGGGTTGTAAGTAGGACTGTGACCAGATCAGATCTGTGCATAGTGGAAAATGGATTGGAGAAAGCAAGATTGGAATTAAAAGAGACCAATGAGGGAGGGCAGTGGTTAAGGGAAGAGACGCAAGAGGTAAGAGGTTTAGACTAGGATAGTAGCAAGAAAGATTCTTAGGAGGTAGAATCTAATTTAGTGATTAACTGAGGATATGAAGGAGAGAAAGCAGTCAAGAATACCTGATATTGCTAGCTTTAATGAGTAAGTGAAAGTGTCATTGAACAGATAGGGAATACCAGAAGAAAATTGTAGGGGAAGATGGTGCGGTTCCATTTTGGACACTTGAGTCATCTAAGTGGTGTCATCTGCCAGGCAGCTGGACATACAGGTCTTTAGCTTGGGTGGGGGGCCTGAACTGGAGTTATCAGCACATTGAGGTTAATTAAAGCCTTGGGGTGGAGGAGATCACCCAGAGGAAAGGATGTAGAGTGTGAAGTAAAGACCTAGATCAGAGCCCTGAAGGAGCACCAACATATAAGGGATATACAGAACAAGAAACTGAAAACAAATGGCTAGAGTGAGAGAAGACAACAGAAGAATGCGGTGTCATCAAAGCCAAGGGAAAAGGAGGGAATGGTCAATGTCAAATGCTTCCTAGAGAGCAGACAAGAAATGAATAGGATCCACTGGCTTAGTGGCCTGAAGGTCATTTGTAATACTGTGAGGCAGTTTGGTGGAGTGGAGAGGCAGAAACCATGCTGCAGTGCATTGAGAGTGAATAGGTAGTGAAAAATGCAGAAAATGGATACAGCAACAACATGGTTTACTAACCTCAAAATCAGTATGCTGAGCAAAAGAAGCAGACTCAAAAGAGTGCATACTATATGACTGCATTTGGATAAAATACTAGAATGACCCAAACTAATCTATGGTGATAGCAAGCAGGTTAGTGCCTGGGATTAGGCATGGGGAAGGGAAACTGCAAAGGGGCACAAGAGAACTTTTTGGGGTGATGGAAACGTTAACTTTACTGGGATGGTTATTAAACAAGTGCATTCATTTGTCAAAATTCATTGACCTGTACATTTAAAATGAGTATATTTATTATATATAAATTTTACTTTGGCTGGGTGTGGTGGCTCATGCCTGTAATCCTTGCACTCTGGGAGGCCGAGGTGGGAGGATTGTTTGAGCTCAAGAGTTCGAGACCAACCTGAGCAAGAGCAACACCCCGTCTCTACTAAAAATAGAAAGAAATTAGCCAAACAACTAAAAATAGAAAAAACATTAGCTAGGCATGGTGGCGCATGCCTGTAGTCCAGTTACCTGGGAGGCTGAGACAGGAGGATTGCTCGAGCCCAGGACTTTGAGGTTGCTGTGGGCTAGGCTAACGCCACAGCAGTCCAGCCCAGGAAACAGAGAGAGACTCTGTCTCAAAAAAAAAAAAATGTAAACAATAAGATTTTCTTTTTGCCTGGCATTCATTTTGTACTATGCAAATGTTTTATATAAACATTATTTTCATTTATTATAACCACCTTGTTGGCATTCCCATTTTATAGAAGAGAGAACAAGCACTGGTCAACTAACCTGCCCTATATCACACAGCAGATAAATTATAAAGGTGGGATTAAAACCTAAATCTGGGCCAGGCGCAGTGGCTCATGCCTGTAATCCTAGCACTCTGGGAAGCCAAGGCGGGCAGATTGCTCAAGGTCAGGAGTTCGAAACCAGCCTAAGCAAGAGCGAGACCCTGTCTCTACTATAAATAGAAAGAAATTAATTGGCCAACTAATATAGAAAAAATTAGCCGGGCATGGGGTGGCACATGCCTGTAGTCCCAGCTACTAAGGGAGGCTGAAGCAGGAGGATTGCTTGAGCCAAGTGGTTTGAGGTTGCTGTGAGCTAGGCTGATGCCACGGCACTCACTCTAGCCTGGGCAACAAAGTGAGACTCTGTCTATAAAAAAAAAACACCTAAATCTGTTTGACTTAAAACCCATAATAGGCCAGGCATGGGGGCTCACACCTGTAATCCTAGTACTCTGAGAGGGCAAGGCAGGAGGATCACTTGAAATCAGGAGTTGGAGACCAGCCTCAGCAAGAGTGAGACCCTATCTCTACTAAAAATAGAAGGAAATTAGCCAGACAACTAAAAATAGAAAAAATTAGCCGGGCATGGTGGCGAACGCCTGTAGTCCCAACTACTCAGGAGGCTGAGGCAGGAGGATCCCTTCAGCCCAGGAGTTTGAGGTTGCTATGAGCTAGGCTGACACCACAGCACTCTAGCCCAAGCAACAGAGCAAGTCTCTGTTTTAAAAAAAAAAACCCATAGTATTTCTTATCATTAGGCAGTTCTACCTCAAATCTTTCTTGAAAAATGTTATTTATTATATATTGTAACAACAAAGGAAATCAAACCATCAACCTATCCTAATCCTTTTGCTTTCTTAACTCTTACTAAAGTAAAATATCTTCAGATATTAATAACAAATCTAAAAGTATATTTAACATTTCTAATTTTTTGATTTATTCAATTGAATAAATGGCTATATCACCTTTTTTTTTTTTTGAGCCAGAGTCTTACTCTGTTGCCTTGGCTAGAGTGCCATGGCATCAACCTAGCTCACAGGAACCTCAAACTCCTGGGCTTAAGTGATCCTTCTGCCTCAGCCTCCCGAGTAGCAGGGACTACAGGCATGCGCCACCATGCCCAGCTAATTTTTTCTAGATATGTTTAGTTATCCAGCTAATTTCTTCCTAGTTTTAGTAGAGATGGGGTCTCACTCTTGCTCAGGCTGGTCTCCAACTCCTGAGCTCAAACTTTGATCCACCCGCCTCAGCCTCCCAGAGTGCTAGGATTGCAGGTGTGAGCCACCACACCCTGGCCCACCTCTTAATACTATTATTTTAATGTTAATCTCATAAAGAGATAGTGTTTAGAAATGCTTTATGAATAGTTGTTGTTGAGACTATTCCTGGTGAGTGGAGCTAACTAAACTATGCACTTTATTTTTTTTTTGAGACAGAGTCTCGCTTTGCTGCCCAGGCTAGAGTGAGTGCCGTGGCGTCAGCCTAGCTCACAGCAACCTCAAACTCCTGGGCTCAAGCGATCCTCCTGCCTCAGCCTCCTGAGTAGCTGGGACTACAGGCATGCGCCACCATGCCCGGCTAATTTTTTCTATATATATTAGTTGGCCAATTAATTTCTTTCTATTTATAGTAGAAATGGGGTCTCACTCTTGCTCAGGCTGGTTTTGAACTCCTGACCTCGAGCAATCCGCCCGTCTCGGCCTCCCAGAGTGCTAGGATTACAGGCGTGGGCCACCGCGCCCAGCCTTAAGCTATGCACTTTAAAACATTTATTTAATACATGCTATGTGTAAGTCACTGTGGAAGGTGCTCTGGAAACTACAAAGATGAATGAGGCGTGGTCCTTATTCTTAAGGACCTTACAGTACAGAAAAAAAGAGGTTATACCATGTTTCCCTGAAATTAAGACCTACTCATAAAATAAGCCCTAGCAGGATTTCTAAGCATTTGCCCTACCCTGAAAATAAGACCTAGTGATGGGCGTGGCTACACAGCATATCTGTACAACCCATGCATTTCATCGCAGAGTAGTAAAGAAGATGAGCAGCCATTCTCATCTGCCCCATCGTGACAGCTACTATCCCAGAGGTGACCGTAAAGGTTCGGGCAGCCCCACCAACAAGGTTGGCTCCCACTGTCAGGTCTCAGCCATCCTGTGCATGCTGCAAGCTGACGCTTTGAGGGGAAAATAACACATCCCCTGAAAATAAGCCCTAGGGTGTCTTCTTGAGGAAAAATAAATTTAAGACCCTGTCTTATTTTCGGGGAAACATGGCAGTACATAGCTACCAGAAGAAACTGACATATATGCCATAAAGGGACCACAGATAAAGAAGTATTGGCAATTCTCAGAATAATTTTTATTTGAGGAATTAAGGACATTAGAAGCAAAGGGACCATTTAGGAAACTATCTTAGTGGTTCAGCCAAAAGATTATCACTGCTTGAACAAGGGTGGTCAGTGGAGATAGGGCAAGAAGGCTGTCAGTGCTATTAGAAGCAGAAATTGCTGACTGGTTGAATGTGAAGCATGAGGAAAGAGGAATACCAAATAAAGCCCAATTTTTTTTTCTTTTTTTTTTTGAGACAGAGTTTCACTCTGTCATCCTGGGTACAGTGCAGTGGCATCAACCTAGCTCACAGCAACCTCAAACTCCTGAGCTCAAGCAATCCTCCTGCCTCAGCCTCCCAAGTAGCGGGGACTACAGGTGAGTCGCTGGGACTACAGGTGTGGGCCATGACACCCAGCTAATTTTTCTGTTTTTAGTAGAGACAGGGTCTCACTCTCGCTCAGGCTGGTCTCTGAACTCTTGAGCTCAAGCAACCCTCTCCCCTCGGCCTCCCAGAGTGCTAGGATTACAGGTGTGAGCAACCTCGCCTGGCCCAAAGCCCACGTTTCGGACTTGATCAGCCAAGTGTATGGTAGAGCCGTTTACCAAGCTAAGGAGCTCAAGAGGAAAAATAATTTTATATGATTAGGTAGAAGATGTCAGTGTGCTCATTCCTTCCCCTTCTCCCTGGACTTCCTCCCTGTGGGCTCCAGTTGAACTGTGGCCATTTCCTCCACCTGAGGGCCAGCACTTGTCAGGCCTACAGAGGCAAGGGCTCCCCACTGCTGTTAGTCCCTTAGCATCACCATCTTGACCTTAATCCAGCCCAAATCTTTATGTATCCCTTTAACTCTCCTCAATAACCCTATTTGAGTGTGCCAATTATTTCCTGCCAGGACCCTAACACATCATATTTGTATATTTTTAAAACAAGGTTTCTACTTATAATTGTAAATGCATAGGAAATATCTAGAAGGATGCATATCAAACTGTTAGTTTTAATGGTTACCACCTGGTAATGAGGACAGAAGAGGGGAGGAATGAGGAACAAGAAAAGAGGGCTTACTTTTATTTTATAACATTTGAATTCCTTAAAACAAAAGGCTTGTATTACTTTTAAAATAAAAACACTAAACATTTTAAAAGCAAAGAAACATCAATCACCCTAGTGTGAGAAGTTCAGTAAATACTCTGAGAGTAAAGAATAAACCTCCAGTTAATTCCCAAGAACCATTCAGTCCACAAAATTACAGGAAAAAAAAACCCTAAACTTTAAAAAAAATTTAATGATAAATACATATTGATAGAAATGATTAAATTCTCATATGAATGCAGCATCCAAGGAAACTCCATGTTCATGGCTCCCAGCCCTTCCCTCCAGGCTGACGGGGCAACTTGAGACCCACCAAGCCAGCAGACTCCTCCACTGAGCGCTCACCCTTGCCATGAAATTCTTGATGAAGAGCCACGTGTTCCCGGATGCTGCGCAAGAGGCAGAGGTAGGTGGCAGCTTGGAAATGAAGCTCATGTTGGGCTCTGCATAACTTCTCACTGGTGACCTGGAGAAGTAGCAAGTCAGAAACTCCATTAACACCCCAGATACAGGTCCACAGAGAAACAGTTGAAACTAGCATTCTCTAGAGTGACAGTAAATTGCACAGAGGAATTTACAAACATGTATATGTGTATACTTATACACTTATAAACCCATTCTATAATTGTTTATTACAAAAGCTGACCTCCAGTTTATCAGAGGATTTTTAAAAGGAGTTTCATTGAATGGCCCTATATTTGAATACTGGAAGAAGTCATGTAGTTTCAATTCCTTCATTTTATAAAAGAGGAAACTAAAGCCCAGAGATGCTCGGTGATTCATTAATGGCAGAGATGATCATTAATGTCACCTAAGGAACGTAATATGGAACTTTCTCCATTTCAAACATGAAGAACTGCTTTAGTTTATGTTTCTGTGGCTTTGGTTAATGTAGTACAAACCTTTTATTTCAATGAAAATTGAAAACTTATTTTGTCTGAAACATACTAGCTTTGTCTTCAATGGTAACGAATGAAAGCTTTACATATAAAATATGCTTATATTCATATTACTTAATTATACAGTCAACCCTCCGTATCTGTGGGTTCTACATCCTTGGATTCAAACAACCTCAGATCAAAAATAGAAAGAAACAAGAATGTTTGAGTCTGTACTGAACATGTACAAACTTTTTTTTCCTTGTCATTCCCTAAACAATACATCAACTAGGCCGGGCGCGGTGGCTCACGCCTGTAATCCTAGCTCTCTGGGAGACCGAGGTGGGCGGATCATTTGAGCTCAGGAGTTCGAGACCAGCCTGAGCAAGAGCGAGACCCCATCTCTACTATAAACGGAAAGAAATTAATTGGCCAACTAATATATATAGAAAAAAAAAAATTAGCTGGGCATGGTGGCGCATGCCTGTAGTCCCAGTTGCTTGGGAGGCTGAGGCAGCAGGATTGCTTGAGCCCAGGAGTTTGAGGTTGCTGTGAGCTAGGCTGACGCCACGGCACTCACTCTAGCCTGGGCAATAAAGTGAGACTCTGTCTCAAAAAAAAAAAACACAACAATACATCAACTATTTACACAGCATTTACATTATATTATGTATTGTAAGTAATCTAGAGATGATTTAAAGTATACAGAAGGATGTGCTTATGTTCTGTGCAAATACTATGCCATTTTACGTCAAGGACTTGAGCATCTTCTGATTTGGGTATTCGGGGAATGGACAGAAGGGTTCTGGAACTAGTTCCCCAAAGATACTGAGGGATGACTGTACTTGCTTTCACAATTTACTTATCCATCTGAAAAATCCAGATTCTAATGACTTTAAGAAGCTGGAAACTCCATATCCATTCTAGAGTCCCCAATGACTCCAAACTTTGTTTTTTCATCATACTTAATTTTGAGATTGAGTCAATACACTGTCTTTGACTTAACTAGTTTTGTGTTCTGAGGTTGTGAGAAAATAATGGTGAGACAGGGACGTGTACATAGCCTTGAATGAGTGAAGGAACCATGTCCAAGTGTGGATTAGTTTCTGGGCACCACTGCCTACATGATCCCCTTTCCTTCACTATATGAATATTTAGGACTAGAATCTGAAAATTAGAATGTGTGGTTTACGATCTGCAGATCATAGGTGTGAACATGGCACTTATTAGCTGTTCAAACATAGAATTCATCTGTTTTAATCAAATTTAACTTTATTTTTTTGAGACAGAGTCTTGCTCTGTTGCCCCGGGCTAGAGTGCAGTGATATCACAGCTCACAGCAAACTCCTGGGTTCAAAGGATCCTTCTGCCTCAACCTCCTGAGTATCTGGGACTACATGCACACACTATTACACTTACCTGGCTAATTTTTTAATTTGTTGTAGAGACCAGGTCTCACTATGTTGCCCAGGCTGGTCTCAAACTCCTGGCCTCAAGTGATCCCCCCACCTCGGCCTCCCAAAGTGTTAGGATTACAGGTGTGAGCCCCTGCATCTGACCAAATTTAACTTTTTAATTAAAATGTCATGACATTTTCACACTGACACTAATGTCAAAGTATTAATAAAGGTTGGCATCCATTTCTATTATATAAACCCAAATCTGTAGTGTTTGAAACAGGAATTGTAGGTTAATGTAGGAGAGGAGAATACAGATCTTGATTCGGTTGAGCCTGAGTCATGAGATGTCAGGAGAAGAGGGTCAGCAGCATACAGAACACAGTAAATGAACCACAGATAACAAGAGACCAAATACATTGAACACTACATTTTCCTGAAGGACAAAGCAGAGGTTCCTCCCTTCTCCCTAGGGAAAGGATTGGAAAAATAGGCATACATTGTCATTGAGTTAGCTCTGAGCCAGAAAGGAATAGAAACCATTCCCCATATCCTCATATGCATTCCACAGGGTGGTGTTTCAAGAATTTTTAACATGAATTTTCTATGTATTTCCAAGGAATTTCAGAGCCATTACCAAGTCTCTCTCAAGAGTAATGTTACTTCCATAAGGCACAACTATTAATATAATCATGTTACCTCCTCACAAATCTTAGAATGGCCTCTCATTACACCTACAATAAAATTTAAATTCCTCCCTACCACCTCTTCTTTCTCACTTTACCTCCACACCCTAAGACTCAACCATTCTCAATAGTCAATTCCTCTCCTCTCCAGGCTTTCAATTCTGCAGTTTTTATACCTGGATCTTCAACAACCCTAAACCCCATTTACTTGCTAACTGCAATTTATCCTTCAGGTCCCCAATTAATTTATTCCTGAAAGCTTTCCCTAACTACCCCTTCTTTTTACCGCTGCCGCCTGTTGTCTACCCCTTTAACACTTATTTGTTCTAAGTGCTTCATTACAGGCCTCCTCAGGTGGACTGTAAGCTGCTTAAATGACAGGACCAAGTGCATCTTATTCTTCATGTTTCGCCGAAGTTCCTAGCATAGTCCCTATCCCTAACATTGTCATTTTTTAAAAACTAGGTGAATTTTAGTTCTAAGATTTTGCATTCTGACTTCCATGGCTCAGAAATTCAGTCAAGATGATGGGTGTCCCTTTTTCCTATTGCTCAGGGATACCAAGTGTCCTTCCCTAAAGCCCAAGCTTTAGGCACTCTCCCATTTACTATTTCTGAGATAGGTTGCAACTTCTTTCCAAGCCAGATCCATAACACCAAAGGCAACAATTAAGTGTAAGAATCTTATTTGGGAGCCTGGTAATCTAGGTTCTAGTTATTGTTCTACGAGTCCTTGTACAGGTCACTGCCCCTAAGCCTCAACTTCCCCATTTGAAAAATGAAAGTATCTTCCACTGGCTCTTGCCTAAGGGGGAATATGGAGCGTGGGTTTCACGACGGTATTTCCCAGGGGATGGCCTCCCCCCGCATGTTCAGATTTATATGCTACAGAAGTGAAAAATGTTTCTGGTGATAGACCAAGCTAACGCTACAACCCCGTTACAGGTTTCTAGCACCGCTCTACAAGGCACCATTTTCTTAAGTGCATGGGACTACAACATAAATAAAACAGTTCCTGCTCTTCAAGAAGCTCCCAATATTCCTCACCTTCCTACAGTTTTTTTGTGCCTCAAAAAATAGCTTCTCGGAATAATTCATCTAGGGAAGGGTGAACAGTGTCGCACAGACGCGGTGTCTTAACTAGTGGCGCACCTCCCTTCCACCAAGCCCATCTCCATTCTTTGCCCCTCCAATTCCTCCATTCCACTTTCCTCCCACTTTCCCCTCCGCACAGGCCACAGACCAGCCAATGAAGTCCTTCGGGGCGGCTCCACCCCTCCGGAGGACAGGAACGACGTCCCCAGGACGACTTTGCGCCCTGCCAGGCCTTGCTCGGTCCCCGGGCGTAGGCCACAGCATAGGGCCTACGGCTCGAGTCCGGTCCGCGCAGGGCTCGGTGGAGGGCCGGCCTCAGAAATGCAGGAGACTCGGCGCTCCCCACCCCCGTCACACCCCACTCTAACTCCCTTCCTGGGACGTGGAGCACCCGGGACATGGCTTCCGTACCCGATGTGCACGAAAAGCCTTCATGAGGTACCGATAGGCCGCGCAGTCGCGATAGGGTCGGCCGGTAGCCGCGTTCAGGTAGCGCAACTCCCGCAGAAGACCTCGCAAAGTGCGCGCCGGTGACCCTAAGGCCGCCATTTTCCTGCCTTGGAGCCTGGGGCCTGACAAACTCCTGCTATCACCGCGCGCGCCCACCCCCCCGCGCCCAGGCGCTCAATGGTACGGCTGACTCCGACTACCGGCTCCCCCAGTCGACTGACGGGTAGTGGAACGTCTCACTTCCCTATTTTACCAAGACATATTCATCGAACGCCGAGCGGCGCCCTAACGAGTTAAGAGAAAAGCAAACGAAGGCCGAATGTAACTGAGTACCATGTCCTGAAACCCTGAGAAAGGCCGGCGAGGACAAAGGAGGTCCTTTCCTGACTGCGTCATTTAAGACGCCGCCAGGTGACTGACCGCTGAATCTCCGGAGAACCGGGCCTAACGGGAATGAGTGTGGATTTGATATGGAACACGCTGAGAAGATATTTTTGTAATGATTTCTAGAAGAGATCTCAAAATTCAACGTATTGACAGACTTCTCAAAAACCCTATGGGACCTACGGCTTTAGAGGAAGGAAAAAGAACATGCAGGTTCTCCAGAATTGCACCCCAACATGTAGTATAACCACACATACATGCTTCTCATTTGGAAAAAGTAAAATTGAGTTCGCAGACTTTGCTATATTTTTTAAGAAAGGAATAGAAAATTTTAAACACGAAAAGCTATTCCACCCCAGATGGGACTCGAACCCACAATCCCTGGCTTAGGAGGCCAATGCCTTATCCATTAGGCCACTGGGGCTTCTGTGAACGACGCGCTTAAACAACGTATTCAATTTTTTTCGTCTTTGGTACGTCATTGTCACTTAAGTTTCTTTTTACCCTATCCTGGGAGACCACACCTAGCACCAAGATGAGGGGCGCGGCACGCTGGGAGTTGTAGTTCAGAGAACAAAAGCCTGCGTTACAGCTCCAAAGGCTTTACCCGCCGAACAGCACCGCTACGCCGGGCGCAGAACGGGCGCGCGCACGCTTTTGTGTACGCGCTTGCCTGCGCAGTAGACCCCGCGCCTGCGCAAAAGCGGGCATGGGACGTCGCAGAGCCGAGCTCCTTGTGCAAACTCGCCGGATCTTCGAGACTCGGCCTTTGAGCTTCTGCACACCTTGCGATATTACCGGAAGTAGCCAGGCCCCTTCCGGTGTTGCGACTTTCCGGGCTTAGCTTCGCTCCATCTGGCCGTTAGGTGGCGCGCGCAGCGGTCAGTGTTTGCTTCCGGTTGAACCCTTGGCCATTTCCTCAGAGCCTGTGGCGATTTAGAAGCATATTGCTTGTCCTTTGAATTGGCGGGTCAGCGGTAGATATGGGACTAAAGGGAACTAGTTAATTCATTAGGAATTAGTTAATTAGGAGTTAGTTCATTTTCTGGTTATATTCTTGTGTGCCTTGGACAAGTCACTTCTCAGAGTCTCAGCGACCTTACCCTTTGCTTAAAATGTGTCAGTGGCACGTTGTCCTTAAGATAAAATTCAGACTATTTAAATTGACATACTGGAGTTTTCTTAAGTTGACCGTCATTTATATCTTAATCTTCATTTTTCACTATTTGTTTCTCGTCACCCTCTGCTCCGAGTATCTGAACTCTCATTGTTTCTTCCCAGCTACACTTTGCATGTTATTCCCTCTTCCTTAACCGTTTGTGTTTATAATATATTCCTCTTTTACCCTTTGGGCTTCAGCTTACTCCAGAAGTCCAGGTTAGAAGCTTCCCTAGGCCCTTATGGCCAATATGGCAAGATTAAAATGATTCACTTCACCTCCTCTGGTCTCCTGTTGCTCCCTTTATTTACTCCGTCATACTTAACTCATTGTGCCATATTAATAGTTATCAGTTTCCTCCATCAGACTGAGAGATTGTTCAGCTCTTAAATGTCCTGTGCCTCCAGAAAAGTGTGTTCATTCACCAGGCTGACTCCTTAGTAGGATAGTCATGACAGCTTAGTCTGAGACTCCTAAAGGGCCTGGCACATTATGGCCCCAATGGCTAGGAGGCATGAGCTATTGAGTAGGAAGGACAAACACAAAGGGAACACTAGTGGTACATTAATGAGTAAAGCCACCAGGTTGGTGGGAAACCTGGTGAACTGGAGAGCACCTAGCCCACCCATCCAGGGATGGCAACTACTCAACTGCATTGATTGATGCCATTTAGGAAAGCAGTTTTTTGTTTTTATCAAGAGAAGCTGGAGGTCCTTTTTTTTTTTTTTTTTTTTTGAGACAGGGTCTCACTTTGTCACCTGGGCTAGAGTGCAGTGGCATCATCATAGTTCACTGCAACCTCAAACTCCTGGGCTCAAGCCATCCTCCTGCCTCAGCCGAGTAGTTGGGACTACACCACCATGCCCAGCTGATATTTCTAATTTTAATAGAGATGAGGTCTTGCTATGTTGCTCAGGCTGGTTTGAAACTCCTGGCCTCAAGTAATCTTCCCGCCTCGACCTCCCAAAGTGCTTGAATTACAGGTATGAGCCACCAAGCCTGGCCAGAATTCCATTTATTAAAAATACTATATCTTTCTTTCTAAATATCAGCCACCAATTAATACTTCTAAAGTACTACATGCCAAACAAAACACTTAGCCCACACACTTCTAGTGTGTAAAGAAAGAAGGCAGAAAAAAAGGAGATAAGAGGAAGTTTAGAGAACGTAAAAATACATGCTGTGCCTACTTGGGGAAACAAGTTGCTTTGGTCAGCTAGCCTTACCTTTTGGAAAAGCAGCTCCTGAGAATAAATATAAACAGAGTAAATTTATTTGTATTGACTTAACCTGGGAGATTCTGTTCAAAAGGCAGTCTCAGTACAAGTCTTTCTTCAGCACTTCAGCTGATTAGCACACTGGCTAAATTACGAAATTAAAGCACAACATCTTAAACAACCTTCTGAAGTTTGTTTACCTTTTTGAATGTTTCCCACACTTTATGTATTTTCAAATAGGGTTTTCAGACAGTACTTTTTGGCCAGACAAACTTAACTTCCTTAAAGTGAATGTACAGTGATAGAATTAAATCACCCAGGGAGTTTGGTGCTTCACTAGCTCATCATGATGATGTAATATTACTCACTGGGACCAGTATAACTCACTGGGACCAGTGGGACTTGTGAGTGGATCTGCTTTGGTCTATGGGGCTATCGCTGGAACAGTAAATCTTTAAAATAGAATCTGCAAGTGATGTCAGCCTTGTTCAGTGATGGGCCACCATTATGGGATATGGTATACCTGAGTGATGATATCCTGAGGCAGCTCTCTCAGTTGCCACTATATTTCCAGTAACTGACAAAAGGAGATCCCATAGACCTTTCCAGGAAGACGTTGTTGTCCTAAGACTCTTAGAAACCCAGTTTACTTGTTTAGTTCCTATGCACTATGCTTTGTTTGTTACAAGACTTGAGGAAGATTGTATGATTTACTGAGGTGAAACCTGAATATCAGGTTATATCTGCCTAGTATCATGAATGTAATGAGAATCATTTGGTCACACGTCTGAATTGATTCAAATGAAATAGAAGTGACCTTGGAATTTATTTAGGTGCTGCTCTTATATGTGCAGAATCTTTTTTTTTTTTTTTTTTTTTGAGACAGAGTCTCACTTTATTGCCCAGGCTAGAGTGAGTGCCGTGGCGTCAGCCTAGCTCACAGCAACCTCAAACTCCTGGGCTCAAGCAATCCTGCTGCCTCAGCCTCCCAAGTAGCTGGGACCACAGGCATGTGCCACCATGCCCGGCTAATTTTTTTCTATATATATTAGTTGGCCAATTAATTTCTTTCTATTTATAGTAGAGATGGGGTCTCACTCTTGCTCAGGCTGGTCTCGAACTCCTGAGCTCAAACGATCCGCCCACCTCGGCCTCCCAGAGAGCTAGGATTACAGGCTTGAGCCACCGCGCCCGGCCTATATGTGCAGAATCTTAAGCTCAGTGAATTACACAAATTGATTTTGCTAGTCACTTGACTACCAAGCCAGTGCATTTTGTCGTTGTTACAGTATGTAACTTAGGATTTCATTATGGCATCAGATGAGAATAGGGAACAGCTTGCCATGGCATTCTGGCCACCTTGCATGTTTCCATGCAGGCCATGTAGACTGCAGTCAGGGAGCCCCACCATTTATTTCCCCACTTTTGGGTAGAGTGCCCTGTGATTGCTCCTTATGCAAAAGGAGATGAGCCAGGTAAAAGCTGCCATAAGGCAGTTTCTCATCTGTGTTTTTTGGGAAACTACTACAAGGTCATTTCTCACCAATTGCTCTAGTTTCAGTTGAGCACAGAACTTTCCATTTCACCCTGATGGCACAGCTGCAGACTTCTGTGTAAACTGCATGACTGGCCGGGCGCAGTGGCTCACGCCTGTAATCCTAGCACTCTGGGAGGCCGAGGCGGGCGGATTGCTCCAGGTCAGAAGTTCAAAACCAGCCTGAGCAAGAGTAAGACCCCGTCTCTACTAAAACTAGAAAGAAATTAATTGGCCAACTAATATATATAGAAAAAATTAGCCGGGCATGGTGGCGCATGCCTGTAGTCCCAGTTACTCAGGAGGCTGAGGCAGCAGGATTGCTTCAGCCTAGGAGTTTGAGGTTGCTCTGAGCTAGGCTGACGCCATGGCACTCACTCTAGCCTGGGCAACAAAGCGAGACTCTGCCTCAAAAAAAAATACAACTGCATGACTATGGTTTAGATTTCGTTCCTCCATGGCAGAGTAATCTACCACTTGAAGTGTCAATCATCTGGCCTCTCTGATTCAGTGTCATCGTTTTGGATTGGGGAGATGGAAGTGGACACTATGCTGATACTGCTTTTGCTGTCTATATAAATAATAAACTATCTGAATCCATTGGACTGGTTGTCTCATTGACTGAATCAATGGAAATTTGGCAAGTCAACCTAGAAACTGCTGCAGTGTTAGGCACTGAGCTATTGCTTATGGACTGCTCAACCACTGGGAAATGAAATTGAATGTAGAAGGAATGACATCACATTTGGAGTCACCCTTGATGAATGAAAAATAGAAATCATATGGTTATAATGTCCATCAATGGCAATAAATAAACAAAATGTGGTATATCCATACAGTGGAATACTCCTCAGCAGTAAAAATGGACAAACTACTGAGGTATGTAATAAAAATCTCAAAATCATTATCCTGAGCAAAACAAAAGAGACACAAAGCTACATACTATATGATCCATTTATATAAAATGCAAATTATAGTGACAAAAAACATCTTATTTGTGGTGGTGGCTTCATGGCTGTACAGCTATTAAAAACCATTGAAGGCCGGGTGTGGTGGCTCATGCCTGTAATCCTAGCACTCTGGGAGGCCAAGGCGGGTGGATTGCTCGAGGTCAGGAGTTCTAAACCAGCCTGAGCAAGAGTGAGACCCCGTCTCTACTATAAATGGAAAGAAATTAATTGGCCAACTAAAAATATATAGAAAAAATTAGCCGGGCATGGTGGCGCATGCCTGTAGTCCCAGCTACTTGGGAGGCTGAGGCAGGAGGATCACTTGAGCCCAGGAGTTTGAGGTTGCTGTAAGCTAGGCTGACGCCACAGCACTTACTCTAGCCTGGGCAACAAAACAAGTCTCTGTCTCAAAAAAAAAAAATTGAAATGTATACTTTAAATGGGTGAGAGTAATTTTACATAAAATATTTTTGGCAATTGTAATTTTACTATTCCAGCTGCACAGAACACCTGGGATCTGTGTGTATCAGTTATCTGTTCTTTCTGACTTGATTTTCCATGTGTATTAATTAAACACTAAACTGCTGTAGCAAAGAAGCTTCAAACATTGGCTTAAATGAAAAATAAAAAATTATTAAATTCAACTAAATAAATATTACAGGATAGTCTAGAACTAGTTACTCTAGGTCCGTATGGCAGCTCTGCTCCAAAAAACCATCTCAGGACCCAGCTTCCTTTCATCATTTTGCTTTTGTCGCCCTGCCTCTCAAGGTGCTGTTCTCATCAGTGTGGCCAGATTGGTTGGCTTCCACATCCACATACCTACACAAGGAAAGTGATTTCCTTCAAAGCAAGGCATGAAGAACTTACATCATTCTTCTTATTTTGTAAGAACAAAGTCACACTGTTACATTTGGCTGTAGAAGAAGCAGGGAAATGTGATCTCTAATTAGGTATCCATGTAATATTTGGTAATATTTAATCATAGCTAAAGCACTACTATTCTAGAAGAAAAAGTGACTAAAGTTGGGGGAAGCAATTAGCAGTCTGCCAAAGCATCTCTTTTCCAGGATCATGCCTCAGCCTTTCCTGACCTGTCTGCCCCATTATAAGTTTATGTTCCTTAACTTTGGTTGGAGTTCTTTGTTGCCTCTGATACTCTACGTGATTTTTATCCTTTCACTCCCCAGGGCATTATGGGCTTTTTCAAATCATTGTACTTTCCCTGCAGGCCTCCCCTTATCCACAGAGGATGTGTTCCAAGACCCCCAGTAGATGCCCCAAATCTTGAACAGTGCCAAACCCTATGTACACTGTTTTTTTCCCCATACATACATATCTATAATAAAGTTTAATTTATAAAGTAGGCACAGCAAGTGATTAATAACAATAAATAATAATAAAATAGAATAATTATAACAATATCCTGTAATAAAAGTTATGTGACTGTGATATCTCTCTCCTCTCTCAAAATTTCTTTTTTTTTTTTTTTAGACAGAGTATCACTCTATTGCCCTGGCTAGAGTGCCATGGCATCAGCCTAGCTCGCAGCAACCTCAGACTCCCGGGCTCAAACAATCCTCCTCTTGCCTCAGCCTCCTGAGTAGCTGGACTACAGGCATGTGCCACCATGCCCTGCTAATTTTTTCTATATAGTTTTAGTTGGCCAATTAATTTATATTTTTTAGTAGAGATGGGGTCTTGCTCTTGCTCAGGCTGGTTTCGAACTCCTGACCTTGAGCGATCCTCCTGCCTCGGCCTTTCAGAGAGCTAGGATTACAGGCGTGAGCCACCGAGTCCAACCTCAAAATTTTTTATTGTACTGTATGCACCTGTTTTGGGACCAAGGTTGACTGCAAACAACTGAAACAACAGATACATGGTGGGGAGACTAGTGTATTCCATCAGATCTGCTCTTCAACAGATTAGCTCACTCACGAGGAACTCTCTCCTCCTGCTACCCTCCTACTTACCTGCCCTGGTTTTCTTGGAGGAGAAAGACTTCCTGAAAACCATGTTTTTGTAGTGGAAAACACAAATTACACATGAAGAAATCCAAGATAGGGAGGTTAAGTGTCATTTTAGTCAAATATTAATATGGTTTTTTTTTTTTTTTTTTGAGACAGAGTCTCGCTTTGTTGCCCAGGCTAGAGTGAGTGCCGTGGCATCAGCTTAGCTCACAGCAACCTCAACTCCTGGGCTCAAGCGATCCTACTGCCTCAGCCTCCTGAGTAGCTAGGACTACAGGCATGCGCCACCATGCCTGGCTAAGTTTTCGTATATATATTTTTAGTTGGTCAATTAATTTCTTTCTATTTTTAGTAGAGATGGGGTCTCGCTCAGGCTGGTTTTGAACTCCTGACATCCAGCAATCCACCCACCTCGGCTTCCCAGAGTGCTGTGATTACAGGCGTGAGCCAACACGCCCAGCCAATATGATCTTAAATATAAGTCACTCCTCCATTTTTCTCAAGAAGACTTTTTTAAAAAAACTTTTGGACAACATGACTACATTAACTTTTAGGAATGTAAATGACATAGCCAAAAAGCTACATATCCTTTAATTAGAATTACAGTTTTAAATACAATATGCTAATTCAGAAGTGCTTTTTGAATCTGTACATTAGGGTGCACTAAAAATCTCATTACAAGTAACAAGTACCCATTCATGTAACCCTTTAAAGACTCTGGTTTTTGTTTTGTAACTCATGGTTTCTGCTACATAAATACTCTGCCTGTTGATTTTCAAAGGAATTTTTTAAAACCTTGTTTACAACAACATCAAGCAATTGAATATATGTGGTCATATCACACATTTATACAAAGTATAAATCTGTGTAAGATTTCCCTCACACTAGCTACTAGCAAAAAATAGAAAACAATCAGCGTTGCAGGGGTGTAGAGCAGCTGGAGCTCTTGTCCTCTGCCGGTGGGTATGATATTATAAGAAAGATAGTTGGTATTTGTGCCCGGTTCCTGGCACAGAGCTACTAAAGTCCTTGGAATTTCTCAAGTTATAAATAAGGGGATAGGAGTGGCTTTTGTTCTAATGTGGTGACTCGGGAGGCCCCTAGGTGGCTTAAGAATGGGGGCTGGTCATCAGATAGACCAAGCCTTGATTAGAAGCTTGGAACTTTCAGCCCCAGTGCAAACCCAGTGGGGTGGGGAAAAAGGGCTGAAGATTGAGTTCATCACCAGTGGCCAGGGATTTAATCAATCATGCCCACACGTGCCTACACCTGAAACCTCCACAAAAAACCCCTAAATGACAGAGTTTGGAGATATTCTGGGTTGGTGAGCACACTGAGGTGCTGGGAGGGTGGTGCACCCAGAGTGGGCAAGAAAGCTCCTTGCTTCCCCCATCCCCACGCATTGCTCTGTGCACTTCGTCCGCTTGGCTGTCTCTGAGTTGTATCCTTTATAATGAGCTGGTGACAGTAAGCAGTGCACTTTCCTGAGTTCTGCGAGTCATTCCAGCAAATTACCAAACTGGGAGGAGGGAAACCCCTAAATTGGTAGTTATGTTGGACAGAAGTTTGAGTAACCTGGGGACCCAATGCTTATGACTGGCCTAAGTCTTATGAGCAAGTCTAGTCTTGTGGGACTGAGCCCTTAAACCTGCGGAGTGTGACACTAACTCCAGGTGGTGTCAGATTTTAATGGAATTGTAGGATACCTCGTTGGTGTCTGGAAAGTTGGAGAGTTGGTCAGTGTCAGGAGGGAAAATAAAAACCTTATTTTGTGTCAAAATGATGTGAGAAAAAAACCTAACAGTGCTATTGTAAAATGATGCAACCACTATGGAAAACACTATGGTGGTTCTTCAAAAAAGTAAAAATAGAACTACCATATAATCCAGTAACCCTACTTCTGGGTGTGTGTCCAAAAGAATTGAAAGTAGAGACTCAAAAAGATATTTGTGCACCCATGTCCATAGTAACATTATTCACAACAGCCAAGAGGTGGAAGCAACCCAAGTGTCCATCAAAGGATGAATGGATAAAGAAATGTGGTATACATGTGCAATGGAATATTATTCAGCCTTAAAAAGAAAGGAAATTCTGACACATGCTGCAACATGGATGAACCTTGAAGTTGACATGCTGAGTGATACAAAGTGAGTGACATGAGATAGTCACAAAAGGACAAATACTGTATGATTCCACTTACATGAGGTATCTAATGTAGTCAAAGTCATAGATACAGAAAGTAGAATGGTGGTTACCAGCAGTTGAGGGTAGGAGGCCAAGAGGAATTTGTTGTTTAATGGATACAGAGTTTCAGTTCTGCAAGATGGAAAGGTTCTAGAAATCTGTTTTATAACAATGTAAACATACTTAACACCTAAAAATAGTTAAGATGGTAAATTTTATGATATGGGTTTTTTAAATATAAAAATGAATTTCTCTGCCACTTTTTAAAAAAACCGGTGGCCTCTACTATATACCCCAAATTTGCATTAATTGAGGTCATCTAAGGATGTATGTTTGAAGCAAATACTTTTTTATTTTTTATTTTTTTGAGACAGAGTCTTTGTTGCCTGGGCTAGAGTGCTGTGGCATCAGCCTAGCTCACAGCAACCTCAAACTCCTGGGCTCAAGCGGCTTCCTACCTCAGCCTCCTGGGTAACTGGGACTACAGGCACGCACGGGCCCGGCTAATTTTTTTTCTATTTTTAGTTGTTTGGCTTATTTCTTTCTATGTATAGTTAAGACAAGGGCTTGCTCTCACATAGGCTGGTCTCGAACTCCTGAGCTCAAGCAATCCTCCCACCTCAGCCTCTCAGGATTAGGATTACAGGCGTGAGCCACCGCACCTGGCCTCAAATACTTTTTAAAAATAAAGTAATGAGAGACCACTGTGTAATAAGAGAGACTTTGTAAGGTTTGACTATAAGGTAACTCTTTTCTGGGAACTTTTGTGGGCAGAAAAAACCTCATAAGGCTTATATGGTAACTTTCCCAGAGTGCACAGCTTTTGGACCCTGTGGAGGCAGCATGAGAACCCAGGACTATCTGGCCCCAAAACTGGGCTTCTTAATCACTGTACCTTTGTATCTCTGCAGCCAGGAACACAGATATATATTGAATTCATTGAACATGCTCTGGGAGAATGCTTTTCTGCTTTTCTTTTCCAATTATGTTAGTGGCCCAGTTCCCCTGACCAAGTCTCAATTCATAGGTGCTAAATCTTGGTCTGGGGGCAGACAACCAGCCTAGAGCAGAGTTGGACTCCAAGGAAGGGTTTGGCCCTCATTTGAAATAGCTGCACAAGTAAAAACACACCGAGGCAAGGTGTCCTGAGTCTTCCCAAGCACCAACATCCATCACCGAGCGCTGTCCTGCTGGTTTCTGCTGGTCTGGAGCTACGGTAACCAAAACCGTCTAAGGCTTAGGATGGAACAACCTCCTCTCCTCTGCAGGGGGTTGCTTTTGTTTCGCTGAGGGTGAAGGCATCAGGCCAGTGGGACTCAACACTGGGTGCACATTAGAACTACCCAGGGAAACGTCAAAAAAACACCAATGTCTGGAACCCACCCCTAGACATTCTGATTCATGATTTGGGGTAGGAGCCAGGCAACAGAATTTTTTTTTTTTTTTAAGTTTAATGTATAGCCAGGGTCAAGAACTGCTATGTCAGGAGACGAGCAATTGGAGCAGTGCCTGGCAGAGGGAATCACAGGAATGTCCTGATTTCTTTTTTACCCTTCTTGTCGGGGTCCAGATTGTTCAGAGACATCTCTCAGGCAAGGCCCCTTTAAGAAAAGAAGAAACAGGTCTTATCTTTGAAAAACTGTTTTACTCATACCAACTGGCCACATATTTTATATTATATATATGACATACACACAAACACACATTTTTTTTTGAAGACAGTGTCTCCCTCTGTTGCCCAGGCTGGAGTGCAGTGGTATCATCACAGCTTGAAGCAACCTCAAACTCTTGGGCTCAAGTGATTCTCCTGCCTCAGCCTCTGGAGAAGCTGGGACTATAAGCACGTGCCACACACCTGGCTAATTTTTTTATTTTTGGTGTAGATGGTGTAGTCACTGTGTGACTCAGGCTGGTCTTGAACTCCTGGCCTCAAGAGATCCTCCCACTTCAGACTCCAAAAGTGCTAGGATTACAGGAGTGAGTCACTATGCCCAGTGCAACTGGCCATATTGACCTCCAAATTGTTCCCTAGCCTGATTTCACATAAATTTTTGACCTTTAAGTTTATGATTTTTTTATTGCTGCTAAACACCTCTGCATTACTTTAGAGTTTAGATTCATCTTTAGTTTCTTCTCATGGGCTTCTGATTTCTGATTTAACATATTTCTCTCAGTCCCATAATGCTGACTGTGGTTCATCTTTGGTGTGACTCATGGTTTATCCCTGTTATTTTCCCTGGACTCTTTCCCAACACAAGCCAGATTACCTGTCGTAGTTCCATCACCTTCCACATGAGCCATGACGCAGGCTGTGATGGGAGTCAGGACTTCCCATCCTAGCAGCTCTTCTGTCCTAGGTCCCTGGCAGGGTCCCCTGGCTCTAGCTGTGGCCCCCTTTGATATAATCTTTCATCCTCTGGCTGGAATCCTGACACTTCCAGAGTCAACAGAAGAAGAAACTGTATAACTTAATGAGAATGAATTAATCTCTCCCAGTCAGACTCATAAATTATTCATTTTATCAACCTCTAGTTCACAAGTAAATGATTTTAAAGGGCAAATATGTAGAGATGAAACCAGAGACTAAAAAGAAGAGAGTAAACAAATATTAAGATAAATAAATTAATAATTTAATAAAAAAATAAAGGGCAAATATGCAGGAGGGATTAGGGAGAATGCTATCAATTATTCTTCTCCTTATAGAAACTTAAGCAGTTTTCAGGTCAGGCACAGTGGCTCATGCCTATAATCCTAGCACTCTGGGAGACCCAGGCAGGAGGATCACTTGAGCTCAGGTGTTCAAGGCTAGACGGAGCAAGAGTGAGACCCCCACCCCCATAAAAAATAGAAAAATTAGCTGGGCATGGTGGTGTGCACCAATAGTCCCAGCTACTCAGGAGGCTAAGGCATTCTTCCACTAAGACAGAGTGCCATGGTTTGAATGTGACCATGTGTCCTCCAAAGTTCATTGTTGGAAACTTCAACCCAATGCAACAGTGTTGGGAGGTGAAGCCTAATAGGAGGTGATTAGGTCATGAGGGCAGATGAGTAGATTAATGTCATTATTTTGGGAGTGAGTGAGTTATTGCTAGAGTGGGCTTGTTATAAAAGTGAGTTCGGCCCCCTCTTGCTCTCTTGTTCTCGTGTGCTCTCTTGCCCTTCCCCCTGCGGCCTTCCCCATGGGATGCTGCAGCACAAAGGCCCTCACTAGATGCTGGTGCCTCGACATTGGACTTCCCAGCCTCCAGAACTGTGAGAAATAAATTGCTTTTCTTTTCTTTTTCTTTCCCCCTTCTTGCTCCAGGATGCTTTTCTTTATTAATGACCCAGTCTATGACATTCTGTTAGAGCCACCCAAAGCCAACTAAGACACAGAGTAAATAGATAATTGGAAAATGTTGGCTCTATGAAGTCACTAGTCTCCAAAGACAGCCCCCAGTAATCCTCTCCTCCCTTTATATACATGTTGCTTCTTACATCAAGAGGCGAAGCTTATTTTTCAGCATACCCAGCCCACCACCTTGAGTCTGAGCTGGGCTTGTGGCTAACTTTGACCAATAGAATGTAGCAAAAGTATTATTAATAATATTCTGAGACTGGCACCCCCAGGCCTTCACACTGACAACTTTCACTTCCTGCTTCTTATCCAGCCACTGGGCTGTGAAAATCCCAAGGCACAGGGAAGAGTACTGAGACAGGCCCCGCTGAGCTGACAGCCAGCACCAGTCACCAGTCATGTGAGGAAACCATCTTGAATGTTCCCGCCCAGTTAACCACAATTCTAGCCAATGTCGTGCGGAGCAGAAGAACTGCCCAGCTAAACCCAGTCAACCCCAGAAATGTTAGAGGTAATAAAATGCTGTTTTAAACCACTAAATGTTGGAATTATTTCTTATGCAGCAATAGAAACCAAAACAGTTTGAATAAGTTCTTAGAGACAATTTAGTCAAACTTTTTTAATTTTGCAGCTTTAGGAAATCTTTATATCCCTAGCGAAGGGTTATAAATTCAAAAGTCCTACAGCAAAGACCAGGCAGATGAGTGCATTTTTCTACCTCCTTAAAAAGAGACTCTTTTCAGCTCAATCTCATTGTTGCAAAGTACAAATGTGGTCCCAGTATTGCCAGCGCTTCTGATTGTTAAAGAAAAGTTGTAAACTTAGAATTTTTATGAAATGCCCTTTAAAAATTTTTTTTTTGGAGATGGGGTCTTGTCATGTTGCCCAGGCTGCACTTGAACTCCTGAGCTCAAGTAATCCTCCTGCCTCAGGCTCCCGAGTAGCTGGGATTACAGGCACGTGCCACTGCACCCAGGCCCAGCCATATACCCTAACTTTTAAATATTAGCAATCAGTTAAGAATAACGCTGTTTGTCAAGCAAAGCACTTCTATTGGCCTTCCAAAACTCAGGGCTGCAAGGGTGCGAACCGTGTCCAGGGCACTTTACAGGCAATACCCCACTGAAGCCTCAGCACAATCCTACGAGGCAGTATTCTGATTTACCCACTTACAAATGTGGGAACAAGCTCAGAAGACTTACATGACTTAGCCAATATTACTAACTGATCAATGGTGAAGCTGGCATTAGGTCCCAGACGATCTAACTCCAAAGCCTGTTAACATTTTATTTAATTTTACAGAAGAAAAGAGATTTTATTAAAAGGATGCTGAGTGCCCCTCAGAGTTTTCTGGTAAGGTGAGAGACCAGGCTTGGGGGCCACATAGCCAACCACCTCACCTCAAATCCCGCCACAGATCTGGCCCGGTGAGAACATCCCCGGGCATGGCCACAGCTGGCAGGGCTCACACAGTGGCTCTGGGCCAGGACCAGACACGGGCCCCGGAGCTGCTGCTCCAGGACATGGGCTGGAGCTGGCTTCTCTGCTCCTGCTCATGCCAGGATGAATTTAAGTCATTACCTACGAGTCTTGCTCTCAGGCCAGTGCTTCTAACATGGGTCACGTGCCCATGTCTTGGCTTCATAGAAGGCCGGGAAAGCAAACATCTTATCATTAAACGATTTTACTGAGCACCTGCTATGAGTCAGGCACTCTTCTAGGTACTAGGGAAACAAAAGCAAGCACAACAAGTAAAACATCCTGGATTCGTGAACTTTCTGTCCTAAAAAGGGGGAGACAGATGATACTTAAATAAACAAGGAAAACAAAGTTTGTCAAATGGTGATGTGTGCCATGGAAAAAAATAAAGCCGGGGTTGGGGACTGGGACTTGCTGCTGTATAACGTGTTCAGGGAAGTCCTTACTGATAGATAAGGTGACATTTGAGCACAGTGACAAATAATATGAGGGATCTGTCTTTTTTAGCTGGTGTGTGCATATGTGTGCATATGGCTGGGCAATGCCCACATTTTTAATCAATTTATTATTAATAATTAATTTTTTTTTTTTTAGGGACAGAGTCTTGCTCTGTTGCCCAGGCTGGAGTGCAGTGGCCTCATCGTAGCTCACTGCATCCTTGAACTCCTGGGCTCAAGCCATCCTTCAGCCTCAGCCTCCTGAGTAGTTGGGACTACGTGCATGTGCCACCACGCCCAGCTAATTTTAAATTTTTTTGTAGTGATGGGGTCTTGCTATATTGTCCAGGATGGTCTCAAACTCTTGGCCTCAAGAGATCCTCCCACCTCAGCCTCCAAAAGTGCTGGGATTATAGGCGTGAGCAACTGCACCCAGCCCAGTGCCCATATTTTTAATTTGAAAGACCCTACCTCCATTCCCCAGCCCTTACGACCTCACCTCTTTCTTATCCTTCAAGCTCTGTGTGAAGGTAAAGGAGTTCTGGGATGACAATTTTCTATGCTTGGTGAAACTGTGGGAAGTGATCTCCTGATGTCCAATCTTTAATCTCTACAACTACAGCACAGACTGGCTACCTGGCCATGCATAGAGAAATCTGGGTCAAATTTTGATGGGAAAGTGTCAGGACTAATAAAAGAGGGTAGACATGAGAGAATATAGATATGTATGCATGTGCTTCTATCAATTGCGATGCTATAGATATGGATGTGTGTCCTAAAGCAATGATTTCTAAACTTTTAAAATTGTTTACTCATTGTTAAAAATCTGTGCAGGCCTGTAAGTCTTTGTATTTATTTTAAAATTATATACATGTACTACTGAACCAATGTACAATATACATTATAAAAATGCACAAAAGGATGTTTTTAAAATGAAATACACCATATTTTGAAAATATTTTTATTTATTAACAGTAAAAAAAGTCCTAATTTCTCCCCGTAAAGAAAGATTATTTTGTATTTTATTGACAACAATGTAACTCAATATGTTTCCTTATTTTGAAAAATTTTCAACACATTATTTTGGGCAACAAAATCACATAATAATAAACATTTCTAACCATTCATTTTAAAATTTCTCTCTTCATAGCATAAATTTCTTTTCAAATGGCAGTTAATGTCTTACTATAGCTTAAAAAAAAAAGTCACTTTTAACTTAAAAAGACCGATTCAGTGTGTCCGTTTCTTCTAAACTATCAGCTAGGCATCTGTACCAGTCAGGGTTCAGTAAGAAAAACAGAAACCACTATAGGCCTTTCAAGCAGACAGGAATTGAGTGCAGGGGATTTAGATGCTTAGAACACTGTTAGAAGGACTACGGGAGTTAGGGGTTAGGGGAAATTTGTCACCACATAGGAGTTAGGAGTATAGGAGGGTGGTTGCTGCTGTCATCCAGGTCAGAAAAATGGAGGAACTCCTGTTGCTGATGACAGAGGCCCCAGAGCACTGAGATACGGCTGATGGATACGTGGAGGCTGCTGTAGGACTTGAAGTCTAGCATGACCCCACATTTGCTAGGTGCTACCAGAGAAAACCACTTTTTCCTTGCACCTATGAAATCTTGAGGAAGCACAACAGAAATGACACCCAGAACCTTGAAGACAAAGGAGTTTGGGAAATATGGTTTCCATAATTCTAGTCCCTATAATATGGAAAGTAGCACATAAGGATTCGGGAATGAAGGCTGTTTGCCCAAAACACGCAACAGGCTGCCCAGCAGTACACTCCTGACAGCCTCTTGTTATTAAAGGATAGGTCAGCAAATGAGAAATGCTTACCTCTTTTGTAAAAGAAAACTAGGTGATTCATTCTGATGTTTGACAACTCTTGTACATGAGATTTTCATGGCTACTTCCCATTCCATAGTAGTTTCTGTTATTTAAAGGTCTTACTTTTAATCAAATTAACCCCATTGATAACATCCTGTAGCATACACATTGCAGTACGTTATGACGTTATGATACTCAGAGGGAAATGCGACTCTTTTTTTTTTTTGAGACAGAGTCTTGCTTTGTTGCCCAGGCTAGAGTGAGTGCCGTGGCGTCAGCCTAGCTCCCAGCAACCTCTAACTCCTGGGCTCAAGCAATCCTGCTGCCTCAGCCTCCCGAGTAGCTGGGACTACAGGCATGCACCACCATGCCCGGCTAATTTTTTCTGTATATATATTAGTTGGCCAATTAATTTCTTTCTATTTGTAGTAGAGACGGAGTCTCGCTCTTGCTCAGGCTGGTTTTGAACTCCTGACCTTGACCAATCCGCCCGCCTCCCAGGAAATGCGACTCTTAACAAGTGAGCTGGACCTGCTAGATGCAGAGTTTGGGAGTGATTCCTTCCCACCGCTGCCACCTGTGAACCTGCTGGGTGGCTTCTTCCTTTCCTGCATGAAATTGGGGGTGGTTCACAGAGCTTTTCCAGGAAATAGGACAATCATCTTCTTTGGTTTAAAAAAAAAAATTCTGTCTGTATAACATTAGAACTCCAAAGTCCATCCCATGAAACCTCTTCCCAGCGCTGGCTTTGGCTGCCATGGCTGGAAATGGGCTGGTAGGACGAGGCCAACCTGCTTCCCTGGCCTGCTCTTCTGCTCCTCGGATGCAGCCTTTCGCTGCACAAGACAGCAACTTTGCTTTCGCATGCATGCCCCTGCAAACTGGTTGTAATGGTCTACTCTTTTCCAAGTCTGGATGAAATTCTAGCTTTTTTAGGTCCTTCCAGGTATCAAACGTGTTAAAGAGTTTTACTTTTTTTTTTTCTTACTTAAAAAATAGTCTCTTTTTCTAGGTATTAGCAGTCTCATCCAGTGTTATATGGAAACTTCAAATGTCATTTAATTTTGAGCTTCTCCCCACCTCCAGCCCTGCGTCTGTGGGAGGAGGGGTCACGGGCAGCGTCGCTTCCCTCTCCCACACTCCTTCCTTCATGCTGGCCCGCTGAGGGGCTGGGCGGCTCTCCTGGGGAAGCAAGGGGAGAAAGGAGAGGTCAGGCCTAGGAGTCTGGGAGTGGCAGATTCCATATGGTGCTTCTTTTCTCACAGGTGCTTTCTCGTCAGTTCTGGACCATGTCTCCACTGCCAGGCAGTTCTCACCTGCTGTCCCCTGGAGGCCATGCCAGGATTCCTGCCTCAGCCCCTTTGTTTCCAGCAATCTTCCCCTCCACTGAGGTTATCCCATCCCTCTGGGTGTTCCCTTGGGCTGGACCAAATCTGCCTCCCTTTCTGGGAGCCACAGCAGGTCCCAAAGAACCCCGGGAGCGCAAACCATTCCAAAGGCAGCCACGTCTCCCCTTCCATCTTCTCCAAGAGCTGGTCAGCAACGGTTTGTCTTTAGACATTTTAGGAGTCAGATACCAGTCCCTGTGTCCTTCGAATTCCAGAAGACGTGTCACGCTTTCCAAACGGTCCTCCTGAAGTGCTCCCTCCTTTGGTGTGAGGTGAAGAGAAAGCACCTCCGCTCTCTCCTGCTTGGTGAGAAGGGACAGGTCCCGCACACAGACTACTGCTTCCAAAGCAGTCATCTTAGCCTGGAGGTGCACGCTGAGCTAATCCCTCCGAACATGGAGCTAAGGGTTTTACAATCTTAGCAGGTGCTGCACAGGTGATCTACCTCCTCCTTCCTTTAGAATGAGGAAGTACTTGGCACCTACTGTTTTGTTTTCAGCCTTTGGGGTCTCTGGTGAAACTGACACAGAAAGAGTCCCATTTTAGTAAATGAAGTCACCGCTGTTAACCCCTCCTCCTGTGGGACGCTGTTTTCCCATCAGGACACCTGATGCCTGTAGGTGTCTTGTGACAATCTGACTTATGAACTGCACTACGAAGGTACAGTTAATATAGAACTATTGAATGTTTATATATTATATACTTATATTAATTTGATTATTTTTACACAAAATATATACAGGACTTGTTTTTGACATTATGGACAATTAGATGTGCAGAGAAATATCTATCAATATAGGATACCTTAAAGTGTTGGGTGAAATTTTAACAAACACACAAAAATGTTTTTTTTTTTGAGACAGAGTCTCACTCCGTTGCCTGGGCTAGAGTGAGTGCCGTGGCGTCAGCCTAGCTCACAGCAACCTCAAACTCCTGGGCTCAAGCAATCCTCCTGCCTCAGCCTCCCGAGTAGCTGGGACTACAGGCATGTGCCACCATGCCCAGCTAATTTTTCCTATATATTTTTAGTTGGCCAATTAATTTCTTTTTATTTTTAGTAGAGATGGGGTCTTGCTCTTGCTCAGGCTGGTTTTGAACTCCTGACCTTGAGCGAGCCTCCCGCCTCAGCCTCCCAGAGTGCTAAGATTACAGGTGTGAGCCCCTGAGCCTGGCCTCAAAAATATTTTTTTAAAGTATGACTGAGTGGGCAGGAAGTAATGGTGGCAGAATAACTTCAGGTCAGACAGGAGTAAAGAGTTACAGCACTGACAGCCGATTCGCCCTGAGGGTATATGCTCTTCCTGGGAGCCTAGAGTCAAATTTTTTTTTTTTTTTTTTTAGGCATGGGGTCTTGCTATATTGTCCAGGCTGGACTCAACCTCCTGGGCTCAAGCATTCTTCCTGTGTAGCTGGGACTACAGGTGTGGCTAATGCACTCAGCTTTAGTGTCTGGATTTTTAATTTGCCTCAGGTTGTCAAAAGAAACGAAAGCCTCAGCCTCGCAGCGTGGGAGAGCAGATCATAGACGCTTGCATAATGCTTGTGCTCCCAAAAGTGGGGATTGCTGAGAATGAAAAAAAAAATCCCTGACCTCAACAAGAAGAGACTTTTCAGTCTTCACCACAGCACTGGGCAGGGAACATCCTACAGAAGTTATTAACCACCAGCATTAAGCACTCATGCGCATTTGTGGCTGAAATTCATCCTATCTCTATGGCCCCGAAATCTTAAGCCGAAAATTCGTTTGAAGAGGTCTTGAGTTGGTAATGTCCCTAGGAGCTTGGAAGAAGCAAACGCAAATACTCTCTAAGAAGAGCACCTTAAATCCAGGCCTCAAAGAATGCTCATAGCTAATGTCCCCAAATACAGGGATATATGATTAAAAGAAAAAAAAATCACTAAACACATAAATAAGGCCGGGCGTGGTGGCTCACGCCTGTAATCCTAGCACTCTGGGAGACCAAGGCAGGAGGATTGCTCAAGGTCAGGAGTTCAAAACCAGCCTGAGCAAGAGTGAGACCCCTGTCTCTACTATAAAAAAATAGAAAGAAATTAATTGGCCAACTAAAAATATATAGAAAAAAAATTAGCCGGGCATGGTGGTGCATGCCTGTAGTTCCAGCTACTTGGGAGGCTGAGGCAGGAGGATCGCTGGAGCCTACAAGTTTGATGTTGTTGTGAGCTAGGGTGACGCCACAGCACTCTAGCCTGGGCAACAGAGTGAGACCCTGTCTCAAAAAAAAAAAAAAAAAAACAAAAAAAAACCACATAAATAAGCCTTTGTGAGCTAGTTAGTAGAAAATAATAAACTCCAACCTATCTGTTAAAGCACAGGCTTGTTAGAGCACATGACCTTGGCCTTGCCCCTCCTATACATCACCAGCTAAGAAAGCTGGTACACCCAGGGGAAACAAGCCCACAGGTTAAAATGACCAGATACATTACGAGTACAATCACATTAAAGGAGAAAACAAACTAAACTGTCCCAGACACACCAGAATGGAACAAGACAGGTCAAGAATCTAAAATAAGCATAAAAAAGATCCTCAGAGAGATAAGAGGATAACAAGCAGTCACACAGAACCAAATGGAAATACTGAGCACGGCAGAGGTACAGTCAACAAACGCAACAAAGTGGATAAAAACAAGAAGGCTACACAGCTGACAAATGAATAATGATCCAGATCAGATGAAGGAATCTTCCCAGACACACTTACTGAGAAGTAATAAAGAGATGGGAAATATGAAAGAACATTTAAGAAAGCTGGAGGATAGAAGTGTCAAGATCTGCCCAACAGGAGTCCCAGAATGAGAGAAAATGCATGTAAGAAAGAGAAGATTTTAAAAAATCATAAGTGTAAACTTTTAAAAATTAAAGATAAAAAGGACTTCAATTCACAGGTCTCATGGAGCACCAAATAGAACAGATAAGGAAAAATCTAAACTTTGACACATTATAGTGAAATTTAAGAACCTCAAAAACAAAAATATTTCAAAAAGCTTCTAGAGAGAAGAAGAGAGTCCACAACAGAATAAAAATTGTATTGACATTAGTCTTCCTAATGGAGGAAATGGAAATAAAGAAAAAATCAATGACATTCTAAGTGATGAAGAAAAGAACCTAGAAATTGTACCTAGCTAAACTATTATTTTTTTTTATTTTTATTTTTTTTTTGAGACAGAGTCTCACTTTGTTGCCCAGCCTAGAGTGAGTGCCGTGGCTCAGCCTAGCTCACAGCAACCTCAAACTCCTGGGCTCAAGCGATCCTCCTGCCTCAGCCTCCCGAGTAGCTGGGACTACAGGCATGTGCCACCATGCCCGGCTGATTTTTTGTACATATATATTTTTTAGTTTGCCAATTAATTTCTTTCTATTTTTAGTAGAGACAGGGTCTCGCTCAGGCTGGTTTCGAACTCCTGACCTCGAGCAATCCACCTGCCTCGGCCTCCCAGAGTGCTAGGATTACAAGCGTGAGCCACAACGCCCGGCCCAAACTATTATTTAAATGTGAGGAAGCAAAGATGATACTTTCAGACATATAAGGTCTTAGAAAGTTTACAGCATAAAAAGCCTCTTTGAAAACTTTCCTGGAATAAGTACTTTTATACTTAATATACTAAATATACTTAATATACTAACATAAGTATGCTATACTTAATATACTAAGTACTTATAAGTACATGAAAAGATGTTCAACACCATTACTAGAGAAATGCAAATCAAAAGGATAATGAGATACCACTTTAGATCTACTAGGATCGTGGATCTAGTTATAATATAAAAAATGGACAATAAGTGCCAGTGAGTATGCAGAAAAATTGGAACTCATACATTGCTGATAGGAATGATTCAGCTACTGTGGAAAAGAGTTCAGTGGTTCCTCAAAAAATTTACAGCTGGACGCAGTGGCTCATACCTGTAGTCCCAGCACTTTGGAAGGCTGAGGCAGGAGGATCACTTTAGGCCAGGAGTTTGAGACTGTGTCTCTACAAAAAATAAGAAAACATTGACCAGGTACGGTGGCACATTCCTGTAGTCCCAGCTACTCAGGAGGCTGATACAGGATGATTGTTTGAGCCTAGGACTTTGAGGCTATAGTGAGCCATAGCTCACCATTGCGCTGCAGGGAGGGAGGGAGGGAGAGAGGAAGGAAGGAAGGAAGGAAGGAAGGAATTAATTTACCATAAGACCTAGCAATTCTACTCCTAAGTATATACCCAAGAAAACTGAAAACATACAGCCCTACAAAAACTTGTGCACAAATGTTAATAGCAGCATTATTTATAATAGCCAAAAAGTGGAAACAGCCTGAGTATCTAAAAATTGATGAATGAGTAAGCTGTGATATACTCATACAATGGAATATTATTAGGGATATAAATATCTGTAATATCAAATTTAATATAAGACAAGAAAAAAACATCATAAAGAAAAATGAGGGAAAAAATGGTAAAAAGAACATTATATGAAAAAGATATAACCATAATGAACATATATGCATCCAATAATATTTATGGTTCTTTGAAAAATTAAGAAGGAATGCCAAGACTGAATAAGAAAAAGAAGGAGAAGATGCATATAAACAAAACAGAGCAGGAAAACAAACACTGTAAGAATAAAAAAATTATGACAGCATTTCTAAGAAATTCTCTGCAAGTGTTGATCATATATAGGTATTATGAGAAAAGCATTTAATCTAATTCAACTCATGTACATAGTAAACATTCCCAGAAAATTAGGAATAGAACTTTCTTAACTTCATAAAATCCATATACCAAAAATCTAGAACAACACCATACTTAATGGAGAAAACTTAGATAAATAAGGAACAAAGATTTTAATGTTCCCATTAAAATAAGGAACAAGGATGCCACTTTTAGCACTGCCTGTTTAGCACAGTATTAAACGACCAGTCTAATGCTCTAAGACAAGACATAAAAAGTGAAAGAATTGAGAGAGGAGATAAAACTGTCATTATTTGTAGATTATATCATCATCTCCATTGAAAAGCTAATAAAGTAATCAGATGAGTTACCAGAATAAGAGTTTAGCAAAACTGCTGAATATAAAATCAACTTTCAAGGATCAATAGCATTCTTTAATACCAACAATAACAAACTATTAATAGAAAATAAAGAATAAGATACCATTCATGAAAGCAACAGCTATAAGGTATCTAGAAATCATTATATAAACAAGATCTTTTTTGGTTTGTTTGGTTGTTGCCCAGGTTAGAGTGCCATGGCGTCAGCCTAGCTCACGGCAACCTCAAACTCCTGGGCTCAAGCAATCCTTCTGCCTTAGCCTCCCAAGTAGCTGGGACTACAGGCATGTGCCAGCATGCCCAGCTAATTTTTTCTATATATATTTTTAGTTTGCCAATTAATTTGTTTCTATTTTTAGTAGAGACGGGGTCTCGCTCTTGCTCAGGCTGGTTTTGAACTCCTGACCTTGAGCAATTACACCCCCCCCCCATCTCGGCCTCCCAGACTGCTAGGATTACAGGTGTGAGCCACCACGCCCGGCCTTTACAGAGAAATTTTACAAGCTTTATTGGAAAACACAAAAAAGATTTGAATAAATGGAGAGATGAGTGGGGCAACATAAAGATTCTATTATTCTTCTTAAATAACTCTACAAACTAAATCCAATCCTAATCAATATTTCTGCTGGGGCCAGTGCAGTGGCTCATGCCTGTAATCCTAGCACTCTGGGAGGCTGAGGCAGATGGATTGCTCAAAGTCAGGAGCGATCCATCTCTACCAAAAATAGAAAGAAATTAATTGGACAACTAAACATACATAGAAAAAATGAGCTGAGCATGGTGGCACATGCCTGTAGTCCTAGCTACTCAGGAGGCTGAGGCTGAAGGATTGCTTGAGCCTGGGAATTTGAGGTTGCTGTGAGCTAGGCTGAGCCCAGGCAACAGAGTGAGACTGTCTCAAAAAAAAAAAAAAAAAAAAACCCAAAAAAACCAATTTCTGCTGGAGTTTTAAAGTGGAACTTGAAAATTTTATTCCAAAATTAATATGAAAAATAAAAATCAACAATTAATGAGTCAATATAAAAGAACATAATGAGTAAGAACTCAACCCAGAAAAATAAAGGAAAAAGAGTAAGAAATAAAATTTAACATATAAAATAAGAATTAAAAAAAAAAAGAACAAAGAGGGAGAGACTCTTTACCATTTAGTAAGGCATACTATAAGTCTACAGTAATGAAAAAGAGTATAATGCTGGTGCACAAATAAAAAGAACAATGGAACAGAACAGAGCTGAGAAATAGACCCTTTCCATACATGAGAGCTTGACATATAATAAAAATGTTCCCATATTAATGGGAGAAGTATTCATAACACAAAATAGTGCTGGGGACTGTCTCACTAAACACAGAAAATAAAGCTAGACCCCCACATTGCACAATATACAAAGGTGAACAACAGATGGATTATAAATAAAAAAGTGAAAGGTAAAACTATAAATAGGAAAAAATGCAGGAGGATATCTTTGTGGTCTAGGAGTAGGGCAATATTTTATAAACAAACTCCCCAAAACACAAATGACAAAAAGCCTTATTTGATCTATTAAAAAAGTAAAGATTTCTGTTCAATAATGGATGTCATAGACAAAGTTAACAAACTTTAACGAAGTTAAAGACAGGTAACAGACTAATGTAACTGACACATCTAAAATTGATAAGAGATTAATTTCTACAACGACAACAACAAAAACCATAAGCAATTCACAGAAGGGAAGACTACCTATAACCCTGTTTGTGGTATTAATAATAAGCAATTGAAGACGACTGGGGTATCCACCACTAGGGGAACAGGTATGCACAATGTGGACGCACACTGGGGAATCTATGCAGCAGTAAGAAGCAACACATAAGATATACATACAGCAAACATGCAAGATGTACATATAGCAGCATGGAGAAATCTAAGAAGGCAAGAAAAGTAGGACATAGAGCAAAATTTATAGCATAGTACTATTTGTACAAATCAAAGTTGCACATACCCAAAACACCACTACTTATTTAGAAGGATGATGCCTAACAAGGGCACATGATCAAAAAGGTAAGAGTGGTGCCTGTGGGGCAGAGCAGAGGGGGCACTAGGAAGGGAGGGAGGGACTTCTCATACTGACTGGTAAAGACAATGTGCTATGCATCAAGGCATATGATTAATGCATTGCTTTGCATTTGAGGTACAATGAAGTAAAAATAAGTTATACACAACACACGCTTGCACATGTTTTGGAACTGCAGCAGGCATTTGGCTATGGAGGGAGAGGCTGAGGGGCCGCCTGTGAAGCCTGCCCTTGGCGTGGTGGAGCGAAGACAGAGTGCTGGATCTTGGTGACATGGAATCACCAGAGAAAGCTGCATCACACCAGGTTACCTCTCCAACTACTCATTTATACAAGCCAAAAGATTCCCTTTACTCAGGGGTTTCTGACAACTGTGATGATGGAATTTTAACTGATCTTTACCCATGACTGTACTTTAAGCAGTAACTCTACCAGACCTTTAAAAACACCGTGGCTTCACTTCTATATTTTGGAAAATCAGAGGAACAAGAGGAAGCATCAATTTAGGAAGTGAAAAGACAGAGATGAGACAGAATAGTAGCAGCCACCATTTGTGGAAGTTCTTAGTATGTGCTAGGCACTGCACTAGGTGCTTTTCATACCTGTCTCTAATCCAAACAACGCAGCCATCATGGGGTCTTATCACAGTACAGAGGAGGAACCAGGCTTGAAGGAGCCAAGAATCTTGTCTAAAGTGACACAGCTCCACAATGGGGTCTTGTGAACCCAAGTCTGACTAATGTCAACCAAAAGATAGTGGGGAAATGGTGAAGGGACACACACAGGGACATAGAAGAGGTAAATATATACAGAGACAGAAAAACAAGCCACATCAGGGCACATATTGATGAAGCACATTTGTTTTTGAAGGACACTCATGACATATTGGAGTGTACCTACACGAGAGGTTGTCATTGTCCTTTGAAAAGCATATATATCACTTGCAATGTAACCTGGCCCTTTGTGCACCCAGAGTCAGTTCTTTTGCTTTTGTTTCCAATTTTCAAAACATTTAAAAAATATTTATTTTCTCGAGTACTACTCAGTTTCATACATAGAGGAAGCAATGTCACAGATTCCAGACACTGACTTTCAAATCCACAGTGTTAGATCATTTATTTTCCATGCCAAGTGAACTTGATTGTCCACTTGCTATACACACAGATTACAAATATTGAAAGGGTATTGTGGTTTTACCTGTGATAGCAATCTAAGTGCCCAACAATAGGTGGCTTTACAACTATGGAATACTATGTAGCTGTTCAAAAGAACATGACAGACCTCTATGTACTGATGTGAAATAATCTAGAAGAAAATGGAAAAAATGCTAGGTACAGTAGATATATATGCCAAGTTTATATTAAAAAGTCAGATACATATTTCTGCTTATAACTGGAGAAATTGGTAGGTGGTTGCTCTGGGGAAGGGGAACTGGGATCAGGGGTAGGAAGAAGATAATGCTTTGCACTCACTGTATACTCATGTATTTTGTACTTTTTTTCCCACCAAAAGCAAGGATAATCTCTTTAAAAAAATCTTTATTTTAAACCAAGCAGTTTATTGTGTCTTCCCTCCAAGCCAAATCCACTTTTGGGATGTCACAGGGTCTGGGAGGTATACTTTTCTTTTCCCTTCTCTAGTGATGAGACAGGCAGAGCCTCCTTCCTCTCCTTCCCATTTCTTTCTCCCTGTCTTCAACCAAGTCCACCTATTTGTGTCTTAAAAAAACAAACAAAAAACAACTTACTCATCCATGTTCATTGAAAATACATTTAAGTAAAAGGAAAAATAAAGTACTCATACTACCAGTTTGTATTTAGTTGTACTCATACTACCAGGTGTATGTTCTTCTATATATTTTTCTATGCATATATACATACACACATACACACACACTTACAACTGCTTTTTCACTTAATAAATTGAAATCTTGAGGCATTTTTTGAAAAAATTAATATTAATTTTATTTATTAAACCAATCCCCTCTAATGTGGCATTAAATTGTTTCCAACTTTTACTGTCACAAGCAACGCTGTGATGAATACTCTTGTACACAAACCTTTGTATTAGGTTAAGTAAGAAATGTCCGATTTCCTTACATAGTAAGTTTGACTTACTTGTCCGATTTCCTTACATAGTAAGTTGCTATCTCTGACGTTTCACTTTGACACTTGTTTTATTATACAAGTCCACTTTTTCCTTAGAATAAATTTGTAAAACAAAGTAGCTTCATCACCAGTTTGTTACATTTGCCTTCCAGCTCCACCTGTTGTTGCTCACCGCACCCTTTTCTCAACCAGCCACACTTTCCCAGGCCAAAGCTCCAGTCTGAGGCCATTTCTTTCCTACATGTAGAAGTGTAAAACATGCTTCCTGCTTAACATATTTTTCTATACTCCCTTGAATAACCCTACCTTCTGGACATCTGGTTTTTATTCAGTTCAACCCTAGAGAATTGGTTTTATTTATCTATTTGCTTATTTCTTGGCTCTCTAAACCATTAGTTTATTCTGAAATCCTTTAACAACTCCTCAGGCTGTGTTTTTTTCCTTTTAAAAACTTTTCTTAGGCCAGGCGTGGTGCCTCACACCTATAATCCTAGCACTCTGGGAGGCCGAGGCGGACAGATTGCTCGAGGTCAGGAGTTTGAAACCAGCCTAAGAGCGAGACCCCATCTCTACTATAAATAGAAAGAAATTAATTGGCCAACTAACATATATAGAAAAAATTAGCCGGGCATGGTGGCACATGCCTGTAGTCCCAGCTACTTGGGAGGCTGAGGCCACAGGATTGCTTGAGCCCAGGAGTTTGAGGTTGCTGTGAGCTAGGCTGACGCCACGGCACTTACTCTAGCCTGGGCAACAAAGCCAGACTCTCACAAAAAAAAAAAACCCACAAAAAACTTTTTCTTAGTTTCTTTATGTACAGAATAATAAAACAAAACTAGTATAAATCACAGTAAAGCTAATATTTATCTAGCGCTTACTGTGTGTTAGACATTGTGCTAAGTGCTTTATACACCTTAAATAATTTACTGTTAATTGGAATTACATGAAAAGTGTTCCATGGTCAAATACTATTGGGGAAATAATGCATTAAAAAACTTTAATAATAATACCTTTAATATGTTAATATACATTTACAAGATGTAAATCTTTTTTTTTTGTAAACAATCTTTTTTTGTAAACTATCTTTTTTGTAAACTATCTTTTTACCAAAAGATAGTTAAGTACAAATTATTTAACAGGGCGTTTTTTTTGTTGTTGTTTTTTGTTTTGGTCAAAAAGCATCTTGAGGAGCTATTACTCCCAAGAACACAATTTTGCAAGACTGTCCTTAAATGTTAGCTAGAGGCACTTGCAGCCCACCCTCCTCCCCCAGTGCCTAAGAACCATGCCATTTTTAAATTCTTCTTTTCATTGTCATGATAATATACTGAAAATACACAAAGTAAAAGGAAAAAAAATATGAAAAAGCACCCATACTACCATTCTCCATAATTGGGATATATGTCCTTTTCTGCATTTTCTATGTATACATATATCTGTACTTATACATGACAAGCTGTCCAGTTTCTCTGATAAGTTGCTATCTCTCCATCTTTTTCCCACTCCCTACCTGGATTTCTAGCACTCAAAGCAGAATCATATCCCTAGGCCAAAAAGCCAAGTTCCCTACCTGAATTTCTTTTTTTTTTGAGACAGAGTCTCACTCTGTTGCCAAGGCTACAGTGAGTGCCGTGGCGTCAGCCTAGCTCACAGCAACCTCAAACTCCTGGGCTCAAGCAATCCTGCTGCCTCAGCCTCCCGAGTAGCTGGGACTACAGGCATGCGCCACCATGCCCGGCTAATTTTTTCTATATATATTAGTTGGCCAATTAATTTCTATTTATAGTAGAGATGGGGTCTCGCTCTTGCTCAGGCTGGTCTCGAACTCCTGAGCTCAAACGATCCGCCCACCTCGGCCTCCCAGAGAGCTAGGATTACAGGCGTGAGCCACCGCGCCCGGCCCCTACCTGAATTTCTAAGTTTGAATTTTTTTCTTTTTTTTTCTCCCTGCCCACCCCCACATTTTTTCTATTTTTTTCTCTCAGTAATACTTTTCCTAGAAGTGTTCTATAAGTAAGGCTTTAAAAGATGATCCCTTTTGTGAATAACTTCCATATCTATGTCAAGCCCTGACCCTGGTAGCATCAAACGCTCACACCCTGTCACCCAAAGAAAGGACCTAGTGAGCCAGTTTCAGACTCCCACACTCGGCCCTCCCCTACTAATTCAAACGCACACCACATCAGACTGCCTGCTTCCTGCTTCTTCCTGACTCTTGCCAATTCCCACCTATCCCTGGAGGCCCACCTCAAGCGCCATCCATTTGACCAAGACTGCCTAGATCACTCCAGTCCCACTTCTCCCCTCTACCCAATTCAAACGTCAGGTGGCAAAGACCACACTTTTTCTACAAATTTTGAACCATTATCTTTTGACATGACTCATGGAGTTGCTAATTGTTTGTGAATATATTGAGGGTGGGGGCTGTGTCCTTTAGTTCTGTATCTCACTGTGCCTAGCACAGTACCATACAGACCAGCTATTCAACCACTACTGAAAAGATGTGACTTTTTTTTTCCCAAGAGACAGGGTCTCACTCATTGCCCAGGCTGGAGTGCAGTGTCATGATCATAGCTCACTGCAGCCTTGAACTCCTGGGGCTCAAGCAATCCTCCCACCTCAGCCTCCTGAGTAGCTGGGATTACAGGCGTGGGCCACCACATCTAGCTATTTTTTTGTAGAGATGGGGTCTTGCTATGTTGCCCAGGCTGGTCTAAGCCCCCCAAAATGCTTGGATTACAGGTGTGAGACATTACACCTAGCCACGAATGTGATATTAAAATCCAATTAACACAATAATACAACAGACACGAGAATAATATGTACATTCCTCTTTATTTAATACAACAAACACGTAACACATACAAAAAGAAAAAAACACTCATGTAAAAGGCCCTGTCACAAAGGATAGACAGGAAACATCTACACTGAATCAAATAAGGCTCTTGCTTCAAAACAGGGGTTTGCTAGCTACACCTGGAATATGAGCAAGGCTGTTGCAAAAAAAATATAAAATAAACAAAAATCCCTGCACTGAAGGAGTATATCCATAGAGTTAATTTACTAAATTCACAGATCCGTATTTAGGAATGTTTATGCCCTCTCACATATCCAAAATTCATCAGAGATTTATGAAATGCATGATATTTTTTGGTTAAAAAAATTTACCTGCCTCCGCCACCCTTTTTTAGGAGTGACCAGAGCTTTCTAAAAACCAGAGCCCACAAACCACCCAAAGTTTGAAATGTTTTACTATCAAAGTTCAAAGGGCATGTAGAACTGAGAACGCAAAGGCAAGATGGCAGTGGGAAGAAGAATTTAACTTATAAGTCATTTCCTGGTAGCTGCTAGCATTTAATCAACCATATGGAAAATGACAAAATGGAAATAACCTCGGCTCAGTGCAGGGTTCAGTAGCAGCAGTTTGTCCATATTCCTGCTCCGATTTGAGCTGGAAATCAAACAAGCACCAGTTCATCTCAAAAGAGCCTTATGCAAACACACACACATACATACCCACACCCATTCACATGTCATCACCACCCCCTTTTATTTAAATTTATTATTATTTTTTTTTTACTAAAATAATACAAAAAAGGGAAACAGGTATATTTACAAAAATCCATGGCTGGTACAGTACATAATTTTTAAGACACACTAAATGCTACAATCTTTCAGGTCCTGAGATTATTACAAATACCAACTCAAAGCTTGTGTTCAGGTCCAGTTTTTAAAGGAGGGGAAGAAAACTCCCAAAATATTAAGTCATACACTTATTTGAAATACAGTATATCCCTTCAAGTTAGCAAAAACACCTCCCTATAAGCAAACGCAACACAGTGATTCGTGCCTTTTACTTAGAGGATCATAAATTGTTCAGGCTCCTTCAAGACTGGTTTCGAAACATGTTGGCATCTACATCAAGCGTGGAGGCGGCTAACGTAAGAAGAAGATGTGTAACTGGAGGGAAGTTCCTCTGGAGAGTGAACATTCACTGTATAAATAAGTCCTGTTTTTTCTTCTGCTATCAAACAAAAGTCTTTCCCTTGTCAAAATTCATACCATAAGGGTTGGAAATATGTGCTTGCCCAGACTAAAAATCAGAATAATTATTTCCAATCAGTAACAGCAAATAGGTCTGCAGTTTCATGATGATTTTTACAACTGCAAATAAACTTTCTCACTTGTAATAAAAGACAGAAAACACTCATCACTTAGTTACCTTGGTAGACTTTTTTGTATTATTTGGGCCACAAAATTTTCACCAGCCAGAGATTTATTTCTTCTAAGTTTGACAATGTTCAGCAAGTGAAATGCAAGAGAAAGCCCTAGCTTTACATACTTTCCTTAAGGAACAATTTGGTCTTTTTGATATTTTCTAAAATAAAAAATTTTTCAGTGACAGCCAATAATAAAAGGACAATGCAAAGCTTAAATCTTTTCTCTGGAGGAAGGATGGATCAAAGGAAATTATTTGTAGGCTGGGAACCTACAATGGTGGAAGGGCCTCATGATTATGTGAATGTCTCAGAAGGTATATGTAATTAATTACATAGGTGTAGCCCAAACTCAAAAAAAAAAAAAAAAAAAAAGCAGCCAAAGTTGGCCAACTTTCAAACTATTAAAAACATAATACCTTTGTCAACTGAGAATAACTTCACTTTCTTTTAATGCCTCTTAACCAATATTGGGAAAAACCTTGGTAATCTTGCAGGTATGGTAAAGAAAACCCAATTTTCTGACAGAGGGCACAATACCCCCTGTAAACAGCAGAGATAAGCAAAAAAGGAAGAAAGTTTATGGCTGCATGGATAGAAAATACAAGATAGCTAAGATTTGACAATTTAAGGGTAGGTTATAACATAGAAAAACATGTCTGCTGGCTGGTCTTAGTTTATGTTGACTCCTACATGGGCTTTGAGGATAGATGGAGCTGTTAACTTTAAAAACAGAAGTATTTCCAAGTTATCTTGGGTATAGTCATTTTGTTTATATTTCAACTAGGTTTCCATTAGTGCTCTATTATAAAATCTTAAAACACAGATTTAAGATAATGTAACTATATTATCATTAGCAAAATGTGAGCAAATAATGAAGAGAGAGAGTTTTCTGAGGAACAAACATAAAAGTGGTACTATGGATTCATATGGCCTATTTGCAAAAGTAGGCATATTCCAGGGTAAGTATGAAAATAAGGCAGACGATTATGAGAAATAAGAACCCCTAACAAAGGTCTGCATTTCTTTTGAATAACTGGAAAGTATCAAGGGGGAAGGCATGAAATGTAGCTACTACCACATTATATAGTAGCAAAAATCTATTTTTTAATACAAAGGAGAAGAGGAGAAAAAAATCCAGTCACCAGTGATAACCACTGTTGGCTTGAAGTCCTGGACATATGGACCCAAATTACACTAATGAGATATTTGAAAAACATTCTTGACCTGTTTGGGTAACAGTTTGGAAAAGTGTCCAAAGCTTAAGTACTAATCCACTATGAAATGGAAATATGCAAGACAGATTGAGAAGCAGAAGTATTCAATATGGGGAAATTAAAAATAAAGATCACAAATAGCTACTTTCAAGCAAATGGTACTTTGGGAGTCTATGAGAAAAATGTAATTTAATACCAAGCTATTCAAAGGCAGTCTGAATAGAATCCTAAGAGCATCCCTGCCTGAGTCTTCTGCTAGGATGTAACAGTCTCCTGAAATAGGCCTGGTAGGCTTTACTTTGAAGTTCTATGGGGACATAGGCTAGATCACCAAGGTGAGTGAGAAGAGGATGTAAAAGACAGTTTAACCTTCCCTCCCCATTCTAACAACACACAAATTATATCCTAGTGTAGCAACTGGTTGATGAAATGGTTAACTGAAGAGTTCAGACTAAAACAAGATGCAGACTAAAGGAAATGAAGAAAGAATTCAACATTAATATTCAAAGCTATTTTTAATTAGAGTTTGACCACCTGTTCAGCTCTATAAACCTGAACACTATATCACAGAATCTATAACTTTCTCAGAATTGAACACTGGGATGATTTTATCATAACAACCCAAAGACATTCCATGATACTAACTAGTTTTGCACCAGTGAAAGGGTCTGTAGTTAGTTTTTGACTATAGAATTAACATTTTATCTCTATTTTATGCTTCTGTTAATTTTCTCTAGAGGAACAAACACACATTCAACAAAACCCTTACGCCTTATTTCTTTGGGTCTTGACATTTGTTATCTAAGAATGAAAACAAGAAAATGTGGAAAATAAGGAGTATGTTTATCTGCATAGTTGCTATTTAGAGGCTACTAAGGCCTTATCTGGAACAAGCAACAAAAATCTAAGAAGTAATTAAAAAAAACAACACATCATCTTACCAGGGATTAACTGGGCCTTAGCCAATTCTGGGAATTAACCCAGATGTTTTGTCTGCTTGGGCTTGGTACTTTCTCCTAACTCACTTGAGCTAGATGAAATTTGTTCCTCATCCCGTGTTCTTATTTTTCTGACCCTGAATATGTTCTACAATTTAAATAGTTCTACGTATACACTCTAACAAATGTTGCTCAGCATTTAGCATCCAAAATATGTGGCATCTATTTTTTTCCTGTTGTTTCAAATGATAAAAGAAAAATTCTACATAGTAATACTTAATATGCAGGGATGGAAGGTGGGATAAGACGATTTTCTTATCCTCTTGGGAATAGGGGAAAAAACATGTTTCCTTCTACCCCCACCTAGGAAGTGAATCCTGCCTTCCCTCTACCATTTTACTACAACCTGAGCAGCTGATGGTTCCTCTCTTTTATGGATTGAAGAAGCATGAATTACAAAGATAGACTGGCTAACCAGTGTCCAGCCGGCAGTGTGTAGTGTTTGCCCCTCCAGTGCAGAGCTGGATGCACCTAGTTATCGGAATAGGCCAAAATCTCTGATTTATAAGAATGAAGAGACTCCCATTCATTCTTAGAAAGTGAAAAGCTTAGCTGTCACCAAACAAGTAACATAAGGAAATTAGATCAAGAAGATGGAAAAGTGAGGCAGTTGAAACTTTCAGGATCATTTATCGACTCCAATAACCAAGCACCCAAACTTTATCTAACTTTAGCTCCACAACCTTGGCAAAAATCACACAAGTAGTAACACCATAAAAGGCTAAAAAAATCTATTTATAATTAAGAAACTTAGCATCATTTCCCCCCTTGTTAAACTGAAACTAACCATTTTATCCCACTGCATATATAATATGTTTAAATAACAAATATGTATCTAAATTAGAATTCCAATGATTTCTTTTTCCAGAACTTAAAAATCATAGGGTGCTTTTTATACTCATCACAAGGAAAACATTTTTTAGCCTCTGCAGGAAGATGATAATACTATTTTTACTTATATAGGACATTTTAGAAAAACGCAAAATATTTTTGAAATAGTAAAGTCTCTGATATCCCTGGGAGGTAGGTGAATATTATTATACCCAATTGTCTAATGGGTAATCTGAGGCACGAAGGTTAAATGATATCCCCCCCTGGACATAGTAATTCAAGAGTAATATTTGCAGCTGAACTCTGGCCACCTGACAGTAGTTTTACTATCAGGTTACATTACCAGGAGCCTTTGCTTTCTTGTTTTTAGCTACCAGACTCTTTCCAATTAGAATTTATTTAAAAGGGGGCACTTATTAGATATATTTGTACTAGGTATGAGGGATGGTTCAACTTAATCTCCCTTAACATGTCACATCTATTTGTTTTCAACAAGAACAGATGAACCTTAGATACTGAAGATTATGTTATTTTGCTCAAGGGAAAAATCCAAATAACCATAAAATCAGATTAAGCCAAATGTAATTATCTGGCAAATAAAAAGAAAACTGAAGATCTCTCAAGAAAGCTATAGATTATGTGAGTGTTTTCCTCAGTATCTGAAGTCTACTTCTAAGTTTATGAACCTTTTAATAGATATGCAGTTATATGATTTCTTCAAAAATCATTTCCCAGAAGAAAATATGATACATTTTTGATGCTGACAAAGTTGCTACCTTCCTTCAAAACTTACTCAGATACTATACCATACATGTGACACCAGCCCTCCCATGTGTTTAGTCTCACTTGCCATACTGCACCTTACTAATCTGACCCACAAGATACTTGTTATTCCAATGCTTTCTCTAATATTGCTTATGCCAAGTTTGCAGGGCACAGAGCATGGGTTACATTCAGGAATAGTCAATGAGTCCATCAAATTTATTTTACTTGTAATAACCGACTTATTATGTATATATATTTTTGCTGTTGTTGTTAACATCTACAAATAGATATTCAAAAGGGGAAGATGGTATCTTGTAAAAAGACAATTTCCCAATCTTCCCATTTTAATCAACTAAAAGCAATGGAATGAACAAGGCAGAAGTTTTGCAAACACTGAAAGGGGTGTGTTCAGAAAGGCTGCAATGGTACAGTAGCTACTAGTTTTGTATGTATGGATGTATGGATCTTACATATATATCCATATAAAGAAAAGGAAGAAGGTGGTGACAGCGCTATATGGTGTTGGCAAGTCTGAGATTCTTCTTGAATCCCCTGCCTCAGCCTGTACTTTAAGATATCTGAGAACAGTTTCAAAAGAGGGGAAAAAAGAAAGAAAAAAGGCACTTAACAAAGACAAAGGCCTGAATTGAGCATGTTTTAGAGGAGTAATATAAGCATTTTACCAGAGCTAAGAAATGATTTACAAAGAGTTAAACTTTTCCCCTTAAAACTTTATAAAATAAAATTCCATAATATGTTTGTGATCAGTCATTTATCTACTACTGCACTTTTCTTCTGCTTCATTATTACAAAAACAAAACCCCCCAAAGCAAAAAACAAAAGAAAAAACAATCATACATGCACAATAGAGAGTAAAAGTGCCTCTTTTGAGAACATTAGGTCAGCAGAAATTATAGTGCTGAAGCACAGGGAAAGTTCTCAAGTTTGGCCTGATTATAGAGTTTTCTCGTTCTATTTCCAACTTCAAAAACAAAACAACAAGAAACCAACAAACAAAAATGCAAACAAATTCAAAACCTAAATGATAAAAACAATATAGGGACCAGTGTGCTTTTATGGTACACTCCTAAAATAAAGTTTCCTAATTCTATACATGGGTCAAATTATAGGACAAAATCTCCCAGAAATAAAGAACTGTAAATTAGATTAAAGTCAACCAATACAGGCAAAGTTCGTCTTACAAACGTAGCAGCAAATATGATAGATAACTGGAGTTCTAAGAGATGATCCCAAAGGACACAGAGCTCTCATAATCAATGGCAGTTTGAATAACAGTAGAATTTTCATTTCGGAAAACGTCTTTAACCAAGTAGAGGTGGAAAGGTGTGGGAGAGGGCCACCAGAGGAGAAAGAATAGAGGTGCCTGCCCTTTCCAACCCCGGGTAGTAAACAATTTAGATCTGCTTTGGGAAAAAATATCCTGGGTTATAAATCATTTCCAATTTGTTGTTTTCAAACAGGTGTCAAACCCACAGTATCCAAACAAGTGTGTGCCCGGTTCTTCCCCTTACCTTGGTGATCGATAAACCTTAATATGTATAATATAAAAAATGCAATTTGGGCTAACAACATCCATCAAAGGGGTGGTGGGCATGAAATAATGCGCTAATGCAAAACTCTGATCGCCTCAAAAAATCAGGACTTTGTGACTGCAGATTAACCTCACTTGTTTTCCCAAAACCTTTTTCTTCAGGCTGTTTTAAAAATCATGATTTTGTTTACCGTCTGATCTCAGAAGCATATGAGAAAGAATTACAATTGACTTATAATGGAAATTATTGCTTGCATTTATTCTGGAGGCTCTGAATGAGCTTGACACTTTGCTCCCAGTCTCCAACTGAGGCTCAGCACTGCTGTCCCTGAGGACAACTATGCTGACCACCATTATTGCTTGTGAATACTGAGGATTAACTTGTATGTACAGTAACAGCTTATATATCAGTGAAGGCCATTTAAAATATAAGACAGTTGAAAACAAACAGCTTAATCTTCCTGAATCAAGAATCCCACTGAGTAGGACATAATTACGTGTGCTGATTATTTTTGCATCTGGATGTTGCTAATGCTCTTTAGAAATACAGATTGTTCTATAGATATCCTTTCCAATTACTCACCATTTTAAAAAATAACATAATTTGATCTTTAAGTGCAAAAATATGATATGAGTCACAAGTCTCTGTGTTAAAAAATAACCAATTTATGTTTGTTTTTTTAGTAATAAAAACTGTAAAGATAGGTGACCATAAAGTATGGACACCATTTTCAATGTTATGATCTAGAAAAGAAATGTAGGTATTTACATGTAGAAACTCTCTGATCATACTTTATCTATGAAGGAATACAAGTATGTTTGACTCATTTGTACAACATAAAAGGAAAGGGAGGTCTTGACTGAAACGGATGGGAGTGGACAGTGAAAATGAGGGTGAGGGGTTAAGGTAGGGACCTAACACGAGTCCTCAAGGACTCAAGACTGAAGAGAATAGAATATAATTGCAATATTATATTCTTAGAGCCAAGGGCATTCAGATATTTTTACTGGTTAGTATAAAATGACACAGAAGGAAATAACTGATTATTCTGTTCTTTTCTAATGATGACAAAGACTCGTCAGGGATTTTCATATGGCATGATTCAGAATTGATGGATTTAAGAAATTAAAATTATTTTTTGACTCAAATTAGTAATTTATAGGAATGTGTGTGTGTGTTACACACACACATACACACACACACACAAATACACATATAATTATCAGCAGGAAGAGAGATTAATATGCACTTTGACTTCTCTCCTGGTATAAGAAATAAAACAAAGGCTACCTTCCCAAAGGAAAACTCCCATCACTTACCCAGATAGTATTGGTAAAGACTTTTTTTTCAAATTTGATAAACAAGAGGTCTACTACATTGGAATAAATCAAAATTGGGTAAGCTTCCCTAATTAAAACCAAGCAAACTTTTAACCAAACATACTGAATTCAAGTCAAACCCCTCTGCAACATCCCAGCATCCTTCCAAAATATCTATAGGGCTTCATACAACATCCATGCTTGTTTTGTTGTTAAATAAATTCTTAGAGTCAAGAAATTAAATCAATGATTCCTTTGAAATAATTCTTTCCCCTTACTGTAACAAGTTCTTGGAACTAAAGTTTTCAGTTATTCATTAACTTTTTTGCTATGAAGCAAGCCAATGTGACTTTGAAGTCAAAATATAGGCATACAGATCTGAACAGATCTGTGGTTATTTATTCACAGTTCTGTAGTCTATTGGGGACTTTTGTTTATAAAAGGAAAAAAGGGCCTGGTTAATACTCTTATTTGAATAAATTTAACAGTATAATGTGTAATAAAAACATATGCAAGAAATCTTGCTACTATCAGTCTAATGTTTTTAAGTTAGTTTGCCATTATAAATGGACCAAGCTTACACCATTCTTGGATTTAGTTAGAAAACATTCAGAAGCTTAAAAAAAAAAAAGCCACTAGAATGATCACGAGGCAAAAAAAAAAAAAATCCAATAAAATGTATACAAAGAGAACCATAAATTTTTCCCTTAATATCCTTCGTTGAATATGCTATCTGCATAAGGAAGCTATAATAACTAAGGAGCCTTATCATCTGTAGGTTTTTTCACATATCAATACTCCAAGTAAATATACTACCAGTAAAGCTTTAGGATCCCAAATGCTCCAAACAATTCCACTACACTGGATATAGGGAGTAGAAATATACTGTGATTGTTACCCTAATGTAATTCCTCCCTTTAAAATATCATCTTAAAAATTCAAAAGCCATATTCATGCCATTTGAATGTCCAATGAAGAAACAAAGCATACACTTCTATCTGTTTATACTGATAGTTCATAATCACCTGGAGTACCACTAGTTAAACAAACAGAAGAAGCTGTGAAGTGAAGTGCATTTGGGGGGAAACTTACAGCTCATGTTGCTGTAAATGCTAAGAGCAACAAAGCAGCAGCCCTGTATCAAAGATCCCCATTTCTTAAGAAAAAAATGTGAACACCATCACATTTTAACATCAAGAATGGAAATAAGAACAACCAGTCAATACCAGATGCACAAATCACCTGAAGAAAAGAGTTAAGTACCTGCTTCTGAATGGAAGATGAAATTGACCCTTTTACAAAAAGGTGACATCTAGGTTTTGTTTGTTAAGAGCAACAGGCTCAACTTCCTGACTTTGAAAAATCTAGATGATTTAATACTATATATCATTATGCTAAAATAACTTTCCTGACGCATCTTTAGTCCACTGATTTACATGGGGAGTTGCTACACACTGGAGAAGATTCAAGTTTGTTCAGGATTTTTCAGGGTACAGTATTTCTCCAGCTACTGTCTATATCAGACAGAGCCATTAAATTTTTTTGTGACAAATTTGCTACAGTCCACTCACAGAGACATGATCATTACTCCTGACAAACTGGCCTAATTCCAGATATAGTGCCTTTTATTATGTACTTATGTCTACAAGTGTTCAGATCCAACCCCCAGGATGGATGGAGTTTACCCAAATCCTCTGGACTTCCTTCCTCCTCCCCGGGGAAAAATCAAATTTGTACATCTGTGGGTTTGACAACTGAGTCTCTCTCAGGTCAGTTAATATGGTAACTTTGTCTTTCTTTAGAAGAGACCAAAGGTCTCTAATTTTGCACAAAAGCATTTTTTCCTCCTGCACCTGGCTTTGCTCAAGTAATGTTTGTTTTCTTTTCTTTTTCCTCCTCACCACAGTGCTTGGGACGAGAGAATGTAAACATCGACAGAAACAGCAGCCCTATGACCACATAAGTACTTTCCCATCAGGTAGATTCCATCAGCCAACCAAATGTTTCATCTCCTTTGCTTGCTGAGAAGTCACTGAGATTTCCGTGGTAATTTAGTGTCCCCTTTACTTTGGCCTCCATCTGAGAAAAAGAGATGTTAAATGGGCATGAGTCTGCATGTTATAAAAAATAGATAAGAAAAACAAAGCAAAAAGAACCAATGGTCCTCTTATTTCAAATGACTGTGGTTCACAGTTGGTTCTCAGTGTCCTAAAAACTGTTTCAACAAGTAATTTATCATTTACCCTCTATGGATGATCACCAATATGTTAACATATTACCAGTGGTTATCTCTGGAATTGTTGTTGTTGCTAATCTTTACTTTATACTTTTCTGTACTGTCTGAATATTTTTACAATAAAGTTGTATAATTTTTATAATCTAAAAAAAAATTATCATTTACCTCCTAGCCAATTATGTCAAATGCTGAGAGAGGATCATAAAAGAAGCAGAAGACACAGTTCCCACTTTTTCAAGGGACCCCCCACATCTTTCAATTTCTTTAGAAGACAAAGTCAATTTCATTTTCTTGTAACTGAAATTAAATTTATTGCCAGAATATAGCATTTGATAATTCATTCCTAATTATTTATGTAAATGAATGGAGCACACTGGTAGTGGAAAAAATCCAGCTGAGTCTTTGTTTTGGTCCTTACCTAGCGGCAAGTGACAGTAAAGTATGCTACTGGGACCAATGGTTTCTTTTTTTTTAAAGACAGGGTCTTGCTACATTGCCTAGGATGGAGTGCAGTGGCCAATGACAGACATGATCATAGCATACAATAGCCTGGAACCCTTGGCCTCAAGCGATCCTCTTGTCTCACCCTCCTGAGTAGCTGGGACTATAGGCACATGCCACTGTGCCAGGCTCACAATGGTTTCTATTTTTACATACTGCTGTTTAAACATTTGTAGGGAAAAATGTTGATTACTCCATTTAAATCTCAGCTAAATTACCTACAAAAACTGGAAAGACAAGAGAAATAGAGGGTATCTGGGCAAGAGTAGGGCCCAGTGACCTGGAAAGCCAACAGAGAGTCTCTGTAATAGGTCATTGCCTTAGCAAGAAAAATGAAATCCCAAAGATAACCCATGCCTAAAAGAAAAAGATAGGGAAGGAAACCTTTACTTTGAGAGGAAAGGCATGCATGGTAGAAATATACAGGTGAAAAGGAACAAACTGTTGCATCACAGTAACAGAATCTTAAGGCTGGAAGAGACCACAAATCACAATGCCAGGTCCACTCATGGGATATCTAAATCAGTCTGGTAAAACATAAAACAAAAAAACTACCTCTAATGAAGAAAAGAAATATCAATGAAACAAGATGATTATTTCAAAAGCTGCATAAACAGAATTCTACTAAAATAACTTCGGTGACAACATCTAAGGCTTTTCCATTTATAATAAGATATTACATATGTACATTTCTAGAGAGAAATGATTTGGTCTGAGGTATAAATTCATAAGATGGCAAGGCATTTTTTGAATGGGATTTTGCTCAAGTCAAGAGGGCAGCTAAGCAAAATGGGCTTCAGGATAGTCTCAGCAGCCTATGGAGGTCACTTGCTGGTGAGAGCAAGAAGCTAGATGCCAATATATTATACATAGTGCCCATTGTCTAATGTCAGATTTCATTTCTTTTTTTCTTTTTTGAAACAAGAGTCTCGCTCTGTTGCCCCAGGCTAGAGTGCCATGGCATCAGCCTAGCTCACAGCAACCTCCAACACCTGGGTTCAAGCAATCCTCCTGTCTCAGTCTCCTAAGTAGCTGGGACTATAGGTATGAGTCACCATGCCCGCCTAATTTTTTTTCTATTTTTAGTAGAGACGGGGTCTCACTCTTGCTCAGGCTGGTCTCGAACTCCTGACCTCAAGCAATTCTCCTGCCTCAGCCTTCCAGAGTGCTAGGATTACAGGCATAAGTTACCACGCCCGGCCCTAATGTCAGATTTCAGAGTGATCTGGATAGGCTGCAAATACATAAGGCATACATTTTGGGTCATATCTAATCACTGCTAAGATGCAGAAGTTTAATGGTTAAGAATACAGTCCATGAAGTCAGAATTCCCGGGTTTGTATCTCAGATCAAACACTTACTTGTATATTATCTTGGGGGAGTTGCTTACCTCTCTGATTCAGTTTTCTGTCTGTAAAATGGGGATCATCATCCACCATTCAAGGGCTTGTTGCAAGGATTAAGTTAGTAATCCTTGTATAATTCATACAAACAGTCACAAGACTATCTGGCATTTAGCAAGCTTTCAACAAATATAAATTGTTATCACTACTATACGTGACTTTTGTTAACTACCTTATGAATCTTCATCTTATTCACCATTTCCATATAATAAACGTCTTCAAAAAGGCTCTTTTCATATGTAACAAAAGATCTCATTTACCTATTTCCTTTCTCTTTAAAGGAATTTATTGCCAATGAGGATTCAGTTATATGATAATTTGCTTTTTCCAACCTTTGTCATTCTAATCACACTGATTTCAGGAAACTAAAATCCATATCTATAAACCTACACTAATGATAAAGAGATGAAGAAATGGGTGGTTTTCTTACCATTAAATGTTTGTTGTAAGTGTGTAGGCAGAGGTGAGTGGGAAAGTGTTGCTGCGTGCTGAGCTCCTGGCTGTAAACCCTTTAATAAATCTGAGAAGAAAATAGATTTGTTAGTTATCTTATTTAAACTAAGATTCAAGCTCTCTTAGATCAAAATTGAAAATAATTTGATTTATCTAATGCAGGCACAGCCCCTGACTTCAAAGGCTTTCTAAAACTAGAGCCATGTATTTTTTAAAATTTACATATTTAACTTACATGTGTATATAAAAAACAAACTTGACTTCCTCTTATAAATTTCATTAAGATAGAAATGTGGCATAGATGGCTCATTTCAAAACTGCAAATAAAACCCCAGAGTCCAATAATTTGACTTATCAGATATGGATTAAATAAATTGCATTTCTTAAAAAAAAAAAAAAACAACTTATAATCTTCAGTAACTCCAACCAGACTACTTTCAATTAGAATATACTTGAGACATTTCCTGTTCTGTCAAACTAGATGGCCAACTAAATAAAGAGCCCCACTTACTCTGAGTTAGGCTATGGTGGAAAGCAGGTGAGGTAGATCCCGAGGTGGTTGTCACTCCAGCGGTGTCCGTTCCAAAGCCAAGTAGCTCCAAGGGAAACTGGAAGGGCATGGTCACTGGAACAAGGCCACCCAGCATCCCAAAAGGAGTCACATTTTGATTTGTTACAGACAAAGGTGATGTCATGAGAGTCAGAGGTGAGGCATTAGCCAATAATGATGCTCCTGCTGTGGACTGTGCAGAAACCAGGGGTCAAAATATATAAGAAATAAAGTATTTAACCTAAATTGATTTATTTTATATAATATCTTCATGGACACAAGACTGTGTCTTACATCTGGTCTAATAGAAACTTTGTGAGACAGGTTTTTCATTACTACCGTAGACTCTCGTAACTGTCATTTTAATGGTGCCTGTATTAACAAGCATTCACTCTCTTAATCTACTAATTCCTAATCTTAAATTCCCACATCTCCAATTTTGCTCCTAGCTCACAGACCTGAACCAGGAGTAAATAATTACATGCAATTCCAACTGGGTCTCTGAAAATGCTCACTTTACTATTTGTCTTATAATCTTTTCCTGGCATAGTCCCAGCAGCTGCTATTTTAGACTATTGCTCTTTTAGCGCCTGCTCTCTCTATATCTTTTACTTTCATCACATCACTCTACAGTGGTGAGGCTATGCTGGATGTTCTTTCTCCTTAGCCTTACCTGCCTGCCCTTCTCCAAAGCTAACCACCTGACCTACGTACACCATGAATCCCACCTTGTAGAACTTTCCTGTACAAACATCTATTAATAGTAATGCATCTTCTCCATGTTTCCTCTACCTTCTCAGATACAGAGTCCTCATTTCTTTTCACAACCTCTCTGTTATTCCAGTTCTTCCCCAACTTCTAGCAACAAACTAATTTATTTGTCTTTCTTTTATTATCAAACATACTGAATGACGGCTTCCATTTTCCACATTTCTAGTCTCTCCTAACTCCTGAAAGCTGGTTTCCACTTACTACTTTTCTAAACTTAGACTCCCTAAGGTAAAAGGTAAATTAGAGAGTATTTTCACATTCCCCTACATGGGCTTTGATGCCATGTTTAGGAATAAAAACACTTAAATCAGAAATATGCTAACACTGGTCAGTTTTCATTGGGAAATTACTTAAATATACTCCTTAAACCACTTTCATTCTTTGAACATATTTTCTGTATAGTAATTAAATTTTTCCCATTTTGACTTTTTTCTTTTCTATGTGCACTTACCAATAAAGATTTGATACAATAAAATTTTCTCAGTATCAGATATTATCTATTATAGTTTCTGCCACTTTAAGTTTTCTTTTGTAGCCTTACTTTACCAAATCCAAATTTCCTTGGTCAAAAATTTTACAGTTCTAAATTTGATCAGGAAAACTGAATTCTCTAAATATTTTTAAAGTTAATAATAAATGTTGGCTATTGTCAATTTTGTGTGTTACTTCTACCAATAAACATTATTAATAAAGAGCTGATTATTTCTTAATGTATGAGAAAAACGTAGGCAATTTTCCCATACATATATGGCATATTACATATATTTGTACATGTGACTACTGAATAAAAAATGAAGAACACCCTCCAGAAGCCTTCTATTCTGGTTCTTCCACAAGAATAAGAGGAAGGTTGCTTCCCCTTATCTCCTTTATTTGTTGTCACTGAAGTTTACATACATAGTTCTGGCCTCTCATCTCAATTTCCACTCTATCTATCCAAGAGTTCAGTGAATAATTTCACTTGGATATCTAACACTCACCAACCTGATATTTCCAAAATTGAAATCATCTTCTCTAATCCCTTCCTCCACTTTCTGTTAACTGCTATCATCAACAGTATTAGTCTTTCCAGTCACTTAGGCATGAAACCTAAGTTTTCAGACATCATAAAATGAAGGCCAAGATGAGCTTATAGTCAACAAACCCATTCTTTTTATCAAAACTTCCTCTTACACTTAAGTACAAATCTTCACCAATTCATGCTTGAACTTGACAGCTTTTCTTATTTGCCAGTTTTTTCTTCTACTGTGCCAACCATGATATACAAAAGTGGATGCATTTAGGAAAATATTACCAAATTAGAAATAACATCTTAAAGCAACTAGGATAGAAAGGATCCTGTATCAATTTAAAAATTAACAAGAGTTGTTTCTCCTTTTTAATTATAATTCTATTATAGCCTTAGGATGATAAGGAGTCTCCAAGGCTGTGTGCCCCAACTGGAGTCCTCTAGTGAGGAAATACTGCTAATAAAGAGACCCTTTTAAAGCTTTTCTGGAGGAATCTAATTGAAGCATTAAAATATATGGAAAATGTAAATTAGAGCAACTTACACAATTAAATAACTTGAGTATTAGCAATAAAAAAAATACCATCACATAACTGTGTAGTATTTCATATTATTTCAAAGAACGTCCACGTCCACTTTGTTTATAAATCTAAATTGAAACATCAGATAATCTAAATGTGACATGGGTACTATAAATTTCTCTGTCCTAAAAGATGGAGACCTTTCAGAAATGAAGTATTCCATGGCTGATCACCTGGGAGCATATAGGAGAAGCTGTCAGCATGAAGTAGGTAAATAGTTCAAGATAATACCCCATTATCAAAAATACTTTCCATGATCTCTACATTTCATTCTCAGGGGAAAATATGAAGAAAAACTTTGCTCTTCCCATAGTGGGGATTAAATCTTTTTTAAAAACACATGTTTTATTTTGGTGACTGCATTTGCCCCCATTCTCCAGAGTAATCTTCTAAAATGTAAATCAGACCATACCACTCCCCTGTTTAAGAATCTCCAACAGCTTCCCACTGTACACAGAGTAAAATCCAAAGTCCTCATTGTGGCCCACAAGGTCCTCCATGGCATGGTTCTGGTCTCTCTCCACAGTCCAGCCACGTAGGCTTTCACTTCAGGCTCTTTTCCAATCTCAGAGTTGTCATACTACCGTTCTCTGTGGCCTGGACTGTTTTTTCCCCCTCTTCTTTCCACATGGCTGACTTCTGCTCATTCAATTCTCAACTTGAATGTTACCTCCTCAAACAAGGCCTTCCCCAACTCCTTTATCTACATCAGCAGCAATCACTCTTTATCATATCATCCTGTTTTATTTTTTTCATGGCACTTTCCCACATGTGTTTTGCTTATCTTCCTACTTAGAATATATGCTCCAAGAGAGCAGGGATATTGAGTATGCTGTTCACCTGTTTCCCCAGCACCTAGAAGAGTGCCTGGCACATAGTAAACACTCAAAAAACATTTGCTTAATGAACAGTTGATTTTTTGAATTATAAAGTGGCAAAGACAGGATTCATAGAAAATCAGTAAGATGAAGAGTAAGAAAGACGAGGAAACCCCTAGGTGGAAAGTTATTAAATAGAAAGCAGGTAGAGCTAATAACTTAAACCCAGAAAGATTTTACCTTTTGTCATTTGTTAAAGAAACTGTCATTTTTACTCTGCAAATGAGTAGACAGCTGCAGATGCCTTTCAGACAGGAGGTGAATGCTTTGCAAGCATAGATAGGAAATCTGTTTTCAGCGCTGGAGAGCTAAGGACAGGATCTAGAAGCCAGAAGGTAGCTGATAAGACTTGACTGAGATGCTATATTAAAAATAAAAAGAACCTTAGAGTTCACCAAAAGGTAGAAACCACCACCTTATTTAATTACTGACCTTTTCTTCTGTCAAACCAATAAGACAGGAAAAAGAAAAAGAAAACCAACAAAACAGATCAGATATGAAGGCAGGAATACTCAAGTCTCCAAATCATAAAGCCATTTAGGAGAAGAAGAAAACCAGCAGGGAGTAGTTACTTTTCAGAAATATAGATTTTTGCTATGTAGCTTCCATGCTGACAAACCAATTATTTGTTAGCCAGTATATGGGTTCTTTTGGGATAGATGATCAAATATAGGAAGGTCTTTGGGAATAAAATAGAACTGACAGATTCTGGAGATGACAAAGGATGAAGAAAGATTTAACCTTAAGTTTAAAGAAAACAAGTCAAAATAAAAAGCAATTTTTAACTCTAGGAAAAAAACCCAAATTTATAATAAAATTGATAAAATTAAGAGTTTTGCATGTATTATTTTTATTTAAAAATACTGAGAAGAAAAAAGTAAGAGAGTTAACACTAGGAAGGAGGATATGAGGTAGGGAACTGCCTTTTCTGTTATAATCCTTTTACTTATTTATCAAATTAAACATTAATTTTAAAAAGAATCAACTTTTCAATAAAGATAATATAATGTGGATATATTCTCAGACCTTAAATTTTAACATATCATTCCTAAAATCAATTTGTTTGTTTTTTATTATTTTCTTATTTCTGATGAAAGTAAAATTATATAGAGAAAACATCAGTTAATCCTAGATTTCAATTAATGAATTACCAGTTAATTGAATTTGTTCTACATTAGAATTCTGGAATCAAGTCATTCCTAAGCCTACATTGTGGCAGAATGGAAGTTTTTTTGTTTTTTGTTTTTGTTTTTTTTGAGACAGTGTCTCGTTCTTTTGCCCTGGGTAGAGTGCAGTGGCATCATCATAACTCACTGCAACCTCAAACGCCTGGGTTCAAGCAATCCTCCTACCTCAGCCTCCCAGAATGCTAGAATTACAGGCATACACTACCTTGCCTGGCCAATTTGGGTGTTAAAGGTATAATCACTATCAACCTTTACTTAGACTGTTCTAAACACCAGGAAAGCTCTACAAATAGCAAGTAGAAAATTCTTTCATTAGATGTTCCTGTTCCACATAAACAGGAGGCAGTACAAAGAACTCTTCCTTAGACAACAGAATTCCATAAATCAGTAACAGTCATGTTTTCAAAGCATATTTAAGAACCCCAAAATTTGCACATCATAAAATGGTAATTTTTTAAAAAGCTGGTTATGAAACAGTATGATATAAAACATACTTTCTTGAAGAGTCTAAGACAGTACCTACAAAGTACAAATAGTGTTGGGATGATAGGTGACTTTTATCTTTGCTTTTCTAAATTTGCCTACAGTTTCATTGGAGGAGGAAAAAGAAATAAGTAAAAAAAAAAAAAAAAAGAAAAATAAATAAATAAATAAATTTGCCTTCAGTGAACATGTAATACTTTCAGGAGAGAAAAAAAGTTAAAGAAGCCAAATCATTAATATGAAAGACAAATCTGAGAAAGTGTCAGAATACAAAGAAGTAGCAGAGAGATGAAAAACAGAAGATGATATGGAAGACATAGAGATGAAATATATGAATAATAAAGAGTTCTCAAAAAACCTACGACAAATGGTTAAGAAACAATAATCAGATATATAACAGAATAAAATATTCTTGAGCTTAAAAAACCCAGGTCTGAGATTGAGAGGTGTTACTATTTTCTAGGTACACAATTAATGAAACTTAGAAAAACCTAGCCATAGTCTGGGGACACTTGAATTTCAAGGAAAAAAGAAAATCCTACTAGCATTTAGGCAAAGAAAATGTATTACTTATAAAGGAACAAAAACCAGAATGGCCTCAGACTTCTCTATAATCCTAAATACTAAGCAAGGATCAGTGGAGCAGTATTTACAAAATTTCGAGTAGAAAAGTTAGTGACCCAAGAAGACTATACCTACTCAAGTGTGACAGCACTGAAAGAAATTATCAGGTATGTATGAGCTATGGTAAAATAATATTTGTGTTATGCTTCTTCAAAAGATTCCTTAAGCAAGGCACTTGGCTAATTGAGAGATAAATTTAAATTAAAAACTCATGAATGGGGAAATTGTGGTATAAAAAGATTACTAACACTAACTTGACAAAGAATTATACATAACTATAAAATTAATGCAAAACAAAAATTTTATTTGAGAAAATAAATGGTTTAAGAAAAAAACATGAATGTATAAATTTGGTTAAATAAAAAAATAAAGTTGGCAGCAGAAAAAGGGAAGAGACAAGTGAATGTATGTTAAATTCATAAATTACTACTTTGTTCTGGACTTTCATAAGAGATACAGTTTTCAATATGTATTTTAGTTGTGTTTTAAAAAAATTTTTAAGTAAGCATGTGATACTTTGCTGGGGAAAAGAAATTCATATCCCCAGAAAAACCTCATCCACAAGTGTGCTCTACTGCCAATGTGATATCAACATCACGAACATTCCATGGCCATAGGCTGTAATAAGCCTACTGATAAACAATCTACATATTATAATAAGCTTATTAAAAGTAACTCACCGGAAAGATTATAAAATCTTACATTTTATCACATGAATGCATAGAACATACATACCTGCACACTGGCTGTTACCGCTGAAGACCCTGAGGCAGACGATGGTCTATGTGGAGTAGACAACGGTTTAGTAGCACCCTGTGTTCCACTTCCTGTTCCCCCAGATAGACTAGTCCTTTTAGTTCCGCTTGAGTTAAGGTTGCTACCTCTGCTGGCAGGTACATTCACTGCAATTCCACTCAAGCTGTTCTTCCCAACAGTTCCAGTGGATGAAGAGTTTGTTAGCTTTGAAGGGGCCTGGAGATTTTTTGTAGATGGAAGGCCTGATGTGCGATTAGCGGGCAATAAATTCAAGGTGGGAGACTGTCTGCTGATGTTTATTCCACTGGGCTGTTTATGGACTAGGTTGTTACTACTGGGGTGGCTACTCTGGGCTACTAGCGCATTTGGACTGGAAGAACTTGGGGCTACAGTAGGCTTGGGAGTTGGGTTGGATTTAGAAGTAAGTTTAGATGATATTGAAGGCTTTGCTGATAGAGAGGGCTTAGGTGAGGCAGAAGGCTTAGGTGAGGGCAAGGGTTTAGGGGATGTTGCAGGCTTAGGAGATGCGGCAAGTTTGGGGGATGCAGCCATCGAGAAGGGAGATTTGAAACCCTGCGTGGAGATTTGTGACACCATAGCCTTGGCTAAATAGTTACTGGAGGTAGTGGTGCTAGGTGCTGTCCTAGAAACCAGGGGGTGGGACCCTTGAGAACCATTTCCAGATGAGGGGGTAGATAAGGGAAGGCGGTACATAAGTGGCTTATCTGAAGTCTTAATAAGTGGGGATGAACAGGAAAGTTGGGGATTATTACTTAATTTCACCACTGGGTTGGTCTGTGATTTACTAATGGTTGCTTGTAATGGAGACACATAGTTCTGTTGGACAGCCGAATGCTGGTGCACCTTTGTTACTTGTGTTAACGAAGAAGCATCTTGGGCCTCGGATGTTCCCAGAGTATGAGAGGAGGCAGCAATCTGGGCTTGGGATGAGGAGGAGACGTGAGTCTGTGAAGAGGAAGAAGCATGAATCTGGCTTGACCTCTGTAGTCCTTGCTGAAGTAGCCTGGCTGGCAATGGTTCTAAAGAAACTTTAGGGTTCTGAATTGAAGAACCAGCAATAAGGCCTGAAGAGATGCCAGTATGAGCTAAATCCTGGGGTTTCTTTGGTACTGGCCCTGTGTGACCAGCAATAAGACTTGAAGAATGTGCAGTCTGAGTAGAATCTAGTTTTTTAGGAGTAGCCAGGGGCAGCTTACTCATGATACTTGCTAATTTTTCTTCTCTCAGTCCTGGACGAGGTTTTGTAGTTGGCATGCTTATCCTTGAGCCAATCGGAGGGCCCTTGTTCCCATTGTTGATAACGGCTAAAGCTTCAGAAACAAGATCCAGCGAAGGTGAACGGAAAGAAAGTTCTTCATCCAGCGAGTCGTCAAGGCAGATGGTTTCTTGGGCTGGTGTGGAGCTAGAGCTGGCTGCAGCAACAGCAGATGTGCTAGAGCTCGTTGGAGGACCACCAACTGAAGCCACCAAGGACGCAGGAGTTTTCTGGTCCTTTTTTGGACTACATTCCTAGCACAAGCAACATGATATTAGAAGAAATAGAAATGGTTAATCAAAAACTACAAAGTTAATTTTAAAGAACTAAGAAATTCTCATGATAATTAAAATTGTTTGTCTACTAGAAATCTTTAGACTATCAAAACCAAAATAATTTTTGATGGGACAGAGGTCCTGACTGATACTGCACACAGCTGTCATACTGTGGTGAGCCATTCTAAGAAGAGGGCTTTTTTCTTTTTTTAAACATTTTCTCTCCAATGAACAAATGAGTTGTATGAGAAAAGGGCTTAAAACCAAGTGAAGGAGCATTAACACTCTAGTTACATTACTGATGAGACCCTCTACCACTTGTATCACATCTTCAGATCCCATTCCAAATCCATCTATGCAAACACTATGCTCTTTTTATTCTCCTTAAACTCAGGAGAAATTCTGCCTTTATATTAAGACTCCTCCCTCTCGTCTAGTGTGGTGTGCTAGGATGCTGACCCTCACTTTCTACTTCCTTGCATTCTCTGTCCTGCAGCTACCCATAGCTAGTACATAGAGAAAGTGGCACATCAAACTGGCAAATGATTCAATCCAAGTATACTTAAATTGTTTTTTATTCATTAGATGAATTTGTAATTTATTTGTAAATTACTCATTTGTAATTTATTCAACATATATTTACTAAGTGTCCACTATGAGCAAGGCTCTATGCTAAGAAAACAAGGTAATAAGAATTAAAACTCTCAATATCTAAGAGTTTTCTCAAAAAAACAAAAACCTTAAAATTCAAGGAAGAGATGAGAATTAGTGAATAGTTTATAATATGTAAAGAGCAAGAGAATTAAAAAGCAACTGTTTCTTTTTTAAGAGAAATATAAAGTATTTGACTCATTTCATTTTTAAGATTAAGAAAAAAACTATTACATAAAAGTCATTTCAAAATATCTTCAGTTGGTTTCTTAAAAACAAAGAAACCCAAATAAACCCAAACCCAGAACGTTTTATTGTATACAGATTTATACAACCATAGCACTTACCTTAAGCATAGTGGGGAAAGAATGGAAAGGAAGGGTCTTTACCATCACCTCCTAAGGTATTACAGTAAGTAAGGTGTTAAGAATGTTGTTACACTCTAACTTCCTTAGCAGTTTCTCTAAGCTTTTATTCTAAAACCCCTGATTAAAAACCCCAGTGCTTATCGGAAGTGTGTGGTTTAATTACGTTAAAGTCACAATTGTCTACAAGATGAATGGATAGCACAGATGAGACACACATGTTTGCTTTAACACACCATACAATTACATGATCAGTGAAAATTCCATCATTGTAAAAGTATAGAACTGAGGGTGAGTAAATGTATCAGAACAATACTGGAAATATAAGTATAAAATTGCTGTTTTAAGTAACTTATTATTAATTTTTTCTTGTAAAAATAACATTAAATCCACCCAATAGAATACTGTATAGATTTACATTGGCAGAGAAAATTGTTCATGATATATATTGAGTCAAAAAAGCAGGTTATCTCATTTATATGGAATGTTAATTCAGTAAATGAATGGATGGTTGGATGGATGGATGGAAAAAAGGGAGGAACAGAGATCCAGAGAAGAGAAGGCAGCTGTGTACCAGAAAATCAACAGCTTTTTTGCTCTGAAGAGAAATTTCTGGATACTTTTATGTTTCTCCTTCTTATAGTTCTGTGTTATTTGTATTTTCTACTACAGGAATTTCCTTATATTACCTTTATAACTAAAAGTATGGCAGGGGTAAGGGTAAAAAATAAAACTATCAATAAAGCTTTTCCATTTTTGGAAAAGGAAAAAGTTTAATCACTGAGAAGCACACAAATGAAAAAAACTGATGATTCCTCCATATCATCCAAATACATCCATTAGAATTCTGATAAATTTCCTACCCAATTATTCTAATAATCGTATATTTGAATAGATGTACCAAAATCTAACCAATCCTTTATAAGGGCTATTAAGAGTTTAATATTCTAATAAAAATGAAGTCAAGTGTCAAAGTCTGAACTCAATAGATTTAATGTATTTAAAGAGGCTCTAACACCCAAAGTTTGGAAGGCCACAGAGGAAAGAATACCTGGCCGCAACCTCACGAGCAAAGAAACTCTTGTATTCAAAGAGATGAAAGCTATGGAGAAAAGTCTAAAACCTAAAGAGTGTGGGTTTTCATTAAAATTTTAATTTCAAATGATTATGGATTTTATTTCTAGAAGTTATACTTGGTTCTCTTTCAAATCGACTTTATTTTTACAGAATATTTTTTACTCCCTCCTCTACTTCATTAAATAATTAAAAATTTTAAGTAAAATTATTTTATGTTCTAAACCCAACAAATCCACCATATGCCTTTTTTAGGGATCTAATTCTGTTGTTTACTGTGAGTTAGTCTCACTCACAGTAACTTCTTGGCTCATGTACTCTGTACTCCAGATTGTAAACTTAGGTCTGACATGGATTGCATGTGGTAAGCCTTTGAGGCCTAGGAAGAGAGACCATTATACCAGGGAGAATTTGCTTTTGCCAGTTGCCCTGGGTATTATCAATCTGATAACTTTAAGTTACTGTCTCAGCTTGGAGTTTTCCCAAATTATACAGGTAGTATAAACTTCTAAACCGGAGAAATTTTTCAGGGAAGAATTTCTTCCTTCAATCTAGAATCCAGGCCAAAAAGGTAATTTTCTGAATCTTTCTGCTGGTGAGTAGAGTTTTTTCTAGTCCTTTCTTTTACCAAAGATGTTATGGGGGCCCAGCTGTATGCAAGTTTTATTCCAATTTCTGACCTACACAAGCCCAAGACCTGATTTGTTATGCTTTAAGAAGAAATGTAAAAAGGTGATGGACAGAAAGTGGTAAATGCCCCCAAAGGCAACCAAAGTTTAAGCAACAAATTAACACTCTGTCAGCTCCTTCTTTGTTTTTGGCCTCTTTCATAATTGTGGTCTCAGCTGTGCTTTTAAAGGATATTTGTTATATTTTATCCAGCATTTTTAAGTAGAATTAAGTTAAGCTTTATAATTTAATTAATGTATGCAAATTTTCTGCTGCTACACAGTCATTTATTCTCCCAAATACAAAGGTCCTAGGATTCTTACAAAGTTGAAAACACCCATCTTATAGTACCTATTGATCTTTGCTAAATATCATATATTCTTTTCATCTTAAGAACGTATTTCAACATTCACTAATTATGACTAATTAAAGATTTGGTTCAATACTTACTTTTACTTTGGGTTTAGGTGCAGGAATCACCTTTTTCTTTGCCCTAAAAGGTTAAAAGAGAGGCCATTTTACTATCAGTTATATCACTCATTAGAAAACTATAACATAGAGACTCTTAATTATGTGGGTAAATAATTCCTTCTGCTATTTGGAAAGCTCTTTGGGGTAACTATATATAAATGCTCAGCTTACATATGAATACACAACAAAAAGCTAAACAATTAGTAAAATATGAAATGTAGATGACATTTTAAAAAACTTAAATATGAATACATAAAACATAACATCACTCAAAACAGGCTAACAAAGATGTCTAAGGAGACTCACTTCAAAAAACTGGTAAGAATCTACAATTATTTGTAGGAAAATAGAGCTTCAAGGAACTTCAAGCTCAAATTATTTATGTTTTTGGGTCTTCCGGTGAGGACCGGAAAACCTGCTAGACAAATTCTAAAAGAGCTGTTAATACTTTCAAGCTCAAATTAAATCTTGCCAAGAAGTTGTGAATGAGATTTTACTTAAAAGAACTTTTTGATGTAAAAATTCAAATTAAAAAATGTCAAAATAACACCGGGAGAATAAAGGTAAGAAAAATAACTGTGGAACCTTAGATCTTTTAGAAACAAGTGAGAAAAGGTTTGAAGATTTAAAAAATTCTTCTGAGTCCTATATAGTAAAAGAAAGTACTCAAGTGTTTGTTAAATAATTAAAGTATTGATAAGCTAAAATACCTTACCTTGCGTGACTATTCCTACTTTACTAGGTTAAAATATCATCAATTAGATTAACAAGTATCTTGATTAAAACTGTCAAATTACAACTCCATTAAGGAAATAGTAATTTTTTTTTTTTTTTTTGATGAAAACCAATTAGGCAAAAGACCTCCAGCCCCATCTAGCCCATAGATTTCTACTTTCTGGTACAAAACAAAACAAAAATAAGTGATGATAATGAAGCTATTAAAAAAAAAACTGAGGGAGAGGACCTACATTAACACCTCTAGAATTAAAGGAATGAGTTATTTATACCTGAATTGTAATGCGTATGTGGGTTTAGAACTACAGTGTCCCCCCTTTATCCATGGTTTCAATTTCCTGTTTCAGTTACCCACAGTCAACCAAAGTCTGAAAATATTAAATGGAATATTCCAGAAATACAGATATTATATTCAATTTTACTACATTACATAACTTTTACTATCATATATTGTTTAAATTGTCCTATTTTATTATTAGTTATTCTTGTTAATCTCTTACTATGCCTAATTTATAAATTAAGTATATACTATCATAAGTATGTATGCATAGGAAAAAACATAGTATATATAGGATTTGGTACTCTCCATAGTTTCAGGCATCCACTAGGGGTCTAGAAACATATTCCCCAAGGATAAGGGGGGACTACTGTTTAGGGAAATTAAAACCATAAGTACTATTGAAACAAATATATATGTATATAAAATTTATTTGAAGAATAAGAAACCACTTGTAACAAAGTAAACCTACAATGTATGAAACCAAACTACTTAAAATTTACATTCAAAAAATGAGAATAAGAACTAAAAACCACAACCAACTCAATACATCCTAGATGATATACAGTCAACCCTAGAACAACACAGGTTTGAACTCACGGGTCCATTTATATGCAGATTTTCTTCCACCTCTGCCATCCCTAAGACAGTAAGACCCTCCTCTTCCTCAGCCTACTCAATGTGAAGACAAGGATAAAGGCCTTTATGATGATCCACTTCCACTTAATGAATAGTAAATATATTTTCTCTTCCTTATGATTTTTAAAATAACATTTTCTTTTCTCTAGCTTACTTTAAAAATACAGCGTATCATACATATAATGTACAAAATATGTGTTAAAATTTACAAAATATGTGTTAGTGGACTGTTTAAGTTATCCATAAGGCTTTTGGTCAACAGTAGGCTACTAGTAGTTAAGTTTTTGGGAAGTCAAAAGTTATACATGGATTTCTGATTGCATGGCAGTTGGTTTCCCTATGCGAGCAATGTTCACGGGTCAACTGCACTAACAATGTGTCCTTCCCCCAAACTAAACAATTCCTATACAACAATATACGAGAGGAGGAATTTTATAATGTTGCCCAAAGGATGTTAAACAGAACTCTTAGCAGAATACTACTAAGCAGTACTTAAAGCATTTAGTAACTTGCTAATTTTTAATTTTAATAACCCTAAAACCACACTTATAGGCTACAGAGAAGTAGTTCTAAGCTGTAGGTGAAAATAAAACTCTTGCAGAGTTGACCAATATTCACCCAAAAGTGTAACCACAGAAAAAAAACCTGCCTTTGTATTGTATGTCTGGGGATAAGAGATCTTTCTCTAGTAATTACATAACTAAGGAAACATTCAGTTTTGAACAGAAGGAAGGACATGAAGAGTAGGTTAATTGTGTGGCATACAACCCTCTGTAGGGCAAGGAAGGTCAGTATGTATAAGGATCTGTCCTAGGAAGCTCAGGAGAGCAGAGGGCTGTGGGTTACCTACACAGATGGCCATGAAGAGGTAGAGAAAAAAGACACAAAAAGACTGGAAGATGGCCCAGGTACAAAGGAAAACCCCTGGAGCCATCTTGCTTCTAGGGCTCCCTACTAATAGAATCCCAGGCTGATATGTGTCACAATATGGATTTAGTAGGTATTTAGAGAATAGTCTGACAACTATTTCAATAGATAAATGTGTTCTGAGGTCCAAACAGTCAAAATGACTGTTTTTTTAAGATGGTAGTAAAATGGAGATTGCCTACGTGTACACTGAAGTTATACTTCAACTAGCATTTGATAAATGATACTTTTGTTTCTTAAAGCACATAATGTGAATAAAAATAAATGAAGCAATCTGGAATCTGCATTTACTCACGGAGCAGAAGTAAGATGGTTATGTACACTTCGGCTTTCCTTAAAAAGCATTCTGGAAAAATTAAAAGGACACAGTTATTTTTTATAACAGATAATATGGTAATTGTTTTATGTATTTTTTAATCACTTGACTTTTAGTAGTCTGTTACTTATATGCCAAGTATATGTTGTAATGGTACAAATATACTCAATAATGTATTTTATGGAGAGTTTTATATTACCTCTATTTATTGAAATCTTTTAATAGATCAACAGATCCTTTTTGTTGATTTAAGAGGGAGCACTCTAAGATTATGGGTTGAGACAGACAAGTTTATCAATTTTTACATTCTTAACTCTTGAGGGCTACCTTTCGTTTCTTGAGATATCACTCTCTATACTATCTTCAGCAGAACCTAAGGCTGTGTCTCCTTTCCTATGCTCTAAATCCCTTATTCAGTTCCTTATCTTCACATTACCCGTATGAAGTCCCCCACCCAAAGTTCAAAATCCTCTGGAAGTCTTCCTCCCTTCCCTTTTCTCTACTAACAAATTCAGGTGCAAAAAAGTAAAAGCACTTGATAAAAAAATCACCTTTATGCCTATCTCTACATCTCTATGTCCACATGACTAATTGGTTTGTCTTTTTTTTTTTTAATTTCAGCATATTGTGAGTGTATAAATGTTTCAGTTACATATATTGACCTTGCCCCATCTGGGTCAGAGTTCAAGCATATCCATCCCCCAAACAGTGTGCACTACACCCGTTAGGTGTGAATATTCCCATCCCCTCCTCCCTATTCCCACCTGTCCAATACTCAATGAATATTACTACTAAGTGTGCACATAGGTGTTGATCAGTTAATACCAATTTGATGGTGAGTACACGTGGTGCTCGTTTTTCCATTCTTGTGACTTTTAAGTGCTTGACATTTTCAAACCAAAGATCATCTAACTGTATAGGATATTGAACACATATGTTCTTAGCAAAATCAATGTCACGTGTAAGTGTGTCTTTAATAACAGCAATATAATAAGAAAGTAAAATAAAATCCAGGAAGTCATATTTCTTACCTTGCCTGCATCCAGCCCTTAGGCCACAAGGGCTTCACCTCTGTCTCCATAAAGGATTTAAGATAATCCTCAGCAGATTGGCTTTTATTTGGCTCTAACTCATAGCATCCCAATTTGATCTCAACAAGGTTACATAACAAAGCTCTAAACAGATTGAAAAAATATGTATATAAATCTGACTATAAAATTATAGAAAATTAAGTTTGAAACACATTTTTTGAAAAGCACATAATTTTTTTTTTTGAGACAGAGTCTTACTCTGTTGCCTAGGCTAGAGTGCCATGGCGTCAGCCTAGCTCACAGCAACCTCAAACTCCTGGGCTCAAGCAATCCTCCTGACTCAGTCTCCCAAGTAGCTGGGACTACAGGCACGCGCCACCATGCCTAGCTAATTTTTTATATATACACTTTTAATTGTCCAGCTAATTTCTTTCTTTTCTTTTTTAGCAGAGACGGGGTCTCACTCTTGCTCAGGCTGGTCTCAAACTCCTGAGTTCAAACGATCCGCCCACCTTGGCCTCCCAGAGTGCTAGGATTACAGGCATGAGCCATCATGTGCCAAAAATCACATAAATTTGACAGCAATAATACAGAATATTATCTAAAGAATTCAGAAAATGACATGAAGATAAATAATTTCTAACATACATTATTCATTGCACTACAGTCAAACCCTCCATATGAAGAAAATTTCCTTTGATAACTTTAATCAAGGCACTGAAGATTAAAAGCTATAGGTCTCTACTTGGGGTATAAAAGAACTGGTAAGAGAGATGGCTAAAGAAAGCCTACTGAGCATTTTGCCTTCTGAAACCAGTATGACTTATAATATTAGAAGGTTAGATTATAAAAAGTATTACAATGTATATGAAAATAAAAGTGATAATATTCTAAGGATATTAGGACCAAATTAATTTTCTTTTGAATAATTTGTCCCTCAATACTAATCTTTGGTTGCTTCCAAACTAGTTTTATATTTACCATAGATTGTTTTTGCTAGGAATCTTACTTCTGTATTATATATTTGGTTAAAAGTAGAAACTTATTAAATCTTACCTGATTGTGTCATCCCAATGGAATTTCTTTCTTGGTCCTATGACACGTTTCCCCGGCTTCTCATCATCATCTTCCTCAGATCCATTTTTCTCTCGTTCTTCATCTGTTTGCAATCTAAAAATAAAAAACATCTTATGAAGCAAAGTTTTAACCCTACATAGCCTATAATATGCTCCATAAACACTTGCTGAATTGCTTAATCAGCAATTAACTCAACTTTAAAAACTGAAAATTACTATTTCCTTAATGAAGTTGTAATTTGACAGTTCTAATCAAGATACTTGTTAATTTAATTGATGACATTTTAACTTAGTGAAGAAGGAATATTCCCACAAGGTGAAGTGTTTTAGCTTGTCAGTACCTTAATTATTTAACAAACACTTCAGTACTTTCTCTCACTACATAGGACTCAAAAGATTTTTTTTTAATCTTCAAACTGTTTCACACTGGTTTCTAAAGAGTCTGAGGTTCCACAATAATTTATTTTACCTTTTCTTTTCCTCTTGTCATTCTGAAATTTTTTATTTGAATTTTTACATTAAAAAGTTTTTCTCTAAGTTAAATCTCATTCACAACTTCTTGGTATGGTTTAATTTGAGCTTGAAGTTCCTTAACTCAAAAGACAGGGTAAAGGGGATCTACCTTTCCATGTAATACTTTGAATTTGGAGAGAGTTATAAAGTAGTTTGGTAAATAAGGTCTTTGACCTATAATATAAAGGCACAAACACTCTCATTATTTAGGTCAGAAAGTATTTGTGTCTAACCCTAGCTAGTCAAGTTGGTCAAAATGTGGTATGTCTGACTGGTGTCAGTTCTTGCTTTGCTCATATCCACACATGTAATCAACAGACGTCTTTTGCCTTTGACTCCAAAGCAACTAAGTGGGAAGTGACATGTCATTTAGAAAACATTCAATTATATCATGTCAGTAGTGTATATGGATTTCTACTTGAAGATGAGGTCCATGCAACACCAAAACACCAACCCCTAACAACTAAAAGCAGTCATCAAATGCAAAAGTCAGCCCAAATAGAAGAGATACATACTTGGCACACTTAGCTTGACTACGAGCCTGGCAGTCCTCCTGGTATTTAAATAGCTGTTCAGGCATGACATTGCTAACAGCCAGTTTCAGTTTTTGCAGAGGTTCTCTTAAACGATCATCCTGACAAAACAAAACATACTAAACGTTTTTTTAAACAAATTTACAAATTTGTTTTGTAAGCAGATCCTCAAAAGATAAAATTTATGTTTTAGATATTGATTATACATTTGAAATAGTAGCATATTAAAATACAGACAGCAATGACTTTTCATAATGTACACTAGATATAAATTAGGATGATGACATTTCTCAGCCAAGAAAAGCCCCAGTTTTTGCCTGTTGCCCTAGCATAATTATTAACAGTGCTCCTTTACACTCTTTTTTTTTTTTTTTTTTTTTTGAGACAGGCTCTTGCCCTGTCTTCCAGGATAGAGTGCGGTGGCTTCATCATAGCTCACTGCAACCTCAAACTTTTAGGCTCAAGCAATCCTCCTGCCTCAGCCTCCCAAGTAGCTGGGACCACAGGCATATGCAACCACACCTGGCTACGTTTTCTACTTTTTGTAGAGGCAGAGTCTCGCTCTTGCTCAGGCTGGCCTCGAATTCCTAACCTCAAGCAATCTTCCTGCCTCAGCCTCCCCAAACGCTGGGATTACAGCATAAGCCACTTGTGCCTAACTCCTCTACACTCTTAAAAATGCCTCAAGAACACTTTAACTATAATACAAATGATTAAATAGAGGAAAAAAATCCACTGTAATCCCAGCACTTTGGGAGGCCAAGGCAGGAGAATCATTTGAGGCGAAGAGTTCGAGATCAGCCTGGGCAACATAGCGAGACCCTGTCTCTACAAAAAAAAATGTTTAAAAAATTAACTGGGCATGGTGGCACGTGCCTGTAGTCTTAACTACTCGGGAGATTGAGGCAGGAGGATTGCTGGAGTCCAGGAATTTAAGGTTACAGTGAGCTATGATCATGCTATTGCACTCTGGCCTGGGTGACAGAGTGAAATCCTGTCTCAAAAATAAATAAATAAAAATTCTACATTGTAAAACTACTACTGGCTAATCCCTTTATGATGGGGAGCCAGTACCATAAGAAGAAACACTGCTGTGGAACACACGATTTGGACTGGGTGACTACCAACAGGATGTTGGCATACTGTTCTCTCGGTTATTATTAGTAATTGTGATTTATGCTGCAAGCAAAAATGCAAGATCAAGGTCAAAGTGAAAGAGGAACCTGGAAACTCTTATCCATGTGGATTCAAAGCAAAAAGGAAAGCAAATAGGTTTGTATCTGACAGCTTTAATTAGCCAATTTATTATTTTCATTTTACAAATAACAATGTATATATGTAACTATTTAAAACATACTTTTATCACTATCACTGTTGCAGAATTATTATAAGACTTTGCTTTTCTTCACAGAAACAACTGTTTTTAAAATGTGATTTTTGGTAAAGAGAAAGATTTTTAAAACATGATTAATATTACCAATAAGCAATTTAACCTATTCCATGCATACCAATTAATATATAACACATATGACAGTGTCTGCGATAAAATCCTATTTTTAAAAATGTGAACATCAAGTGTCATAGCTCCTAAATGATCACTTTTAAAGAATTATGTAGCTGAGACCATCTGGAAACAACCCAAATATCCATCAACGATAAAACGGACAAATTAATTGGGATATATTCATACAATGGAGCACTGTAGAGTAAAAAATGAATGGATTTCTACTACATTGGACATAACATAAAATTGAGTTACATAATATTGAGTGGCAGAAAGTTTCAGAAGAAAACAGTATATCTCTATATGGAGCTCAAAAATTATGCAAAACTAAATCATATAATATTTAGGAATACATATTTATGTGACTAAAACTATATAAAGAAAAGCAAGGATAAATGTCTTTCTTCTATAGCCAAAAGGATATTAAAATAACTGCAAACATCACACTGCAAATGTTCCTTAAAAAATATAATCTGCAAAAAGCTGATTTTCTACTTCTAGTTCTTTTTTTATTATTACCCATTTCTGTCATGTGAACTTATGGCAGTAAGCTCCAACTGCCAATGTCTGAAGGAGCCACGCAAAGGCACAAAATCTGAGACTTTAAACAAATTTCATTTGTTTATTAAATTTGCTTTAAATTGAGAAAAAAAACTATAGTTTCTCAAATCAAAATAAGCATTTTATTAACAAATGTGAAAGACAAAAAAAAAAAAAGAAGTGAGTACTGATATAAAGAATTCTGTTTGTCAGATCACACCTTAGAAATTCTACGGCTTAGAATACATTTTTTTCTCATAAAACCTATCAATTAAAGTATTTGCTTTCAGGGGATCTAACATGTCTTTAATAATCTCTTATGGTTATTATAAATACATACAATATGACCATAAAGCAATTAAGATGCAAAGGCCCCAGTCAGAAACAACTCTCTACCTTACAGGTTATGAGACCCCAAATGCAGATATTCTTCTTCCTCTTACCTGGACATTGAGATGTAATTTCTTCAGACGTTTTACCAGTGTTTCTTTATTGCATGGGACAAAAGCTTCAAGGTGGGAATACACACCACTACGAATGACAGGGCCTAGCTCTTGTAGCTGTAACTCAATGCTGACCAAAAAAAAAAAAAAAAAAATCAACAGTAAACCATATAGACTTTCTTTTAGGTGACACCACATAAAGCATGAAGGCAAAGGCAGTTGATTGTTTTCATTTTATCTTTCCATGATTTCCTCCAGTTTTTTTCTTTTTCTGAGACAGACTCTGGCTCTGTCACCCCAGCTAGAGTGGTATAATCATAGCTTACTGCAACCTTGAACTCCTGAACTCTAGTGATCTTTCCTGCCTCAGCTTCCCAAGTAGCTGGGACTACAGGTGTGGCTACTATGCCTGGCTAATTTTTTCTATTTTTAGTAGAGACGGGGGTCTCACTCTTGCTCAGGCTGGTCTCGAAGTCCAGGCCGGTCTCGAAGTCCTGACCTCAAGTGATCCTTCTGCCTCGGCCTCCCAGAGTGCTAGGATTACAGGCATGAGCCACCACCTCTGGTCCTAGTATTTGTATGCAAAAAAACCCACCCAATAACTAGTAATGCTACAGAAAATAGTTCAAGTCTAGTTTAAAAGCAGAATTTATACGACCACAAATAAGGAGGCAATAAGGCAATACCTTTTTGGTGACGGGGCAAAGTCTAAATTTTTAGGTAAAGCCCAAAAAATCCATCATTAACCAAAAGTTTATTTCCTCAAAGAAATATTATACTACCACTCTCTCTCCACAACAACTGCTACCTGAGCGTGTCACAGTTTCACTGAGTTCCTAGAGTATTCTTTTCCTTATAAGTGTTTGAAAAAGTAAAGATTCAGAAGAGGTAAAGCCTCTCTAACTAAATATATAAGCTATCTTACCCATCCTTGTTTCTTTTATTGTGTCTGTACTACACAAACTATATATATATAGTATTTAATAGTTTGTTCAGTCATTCAAGTTCTCCAGTTCCCATTTCCACTTAAAAATTAGGCTTTTGAGACAGAAAACAAGTTGTTCAATGCGTATTTAGCCTAATAGCTATTTTTTTTTTTAAAGAGGAGAATGCTTTGTAATAGCCATCATATTTTCAGCTGGACACACCTACCAATAAATGAGGTGTCTCCCAACATGGAAGACATTTTACCTGGCAGCTGCTACTGTAGAAAGATGAGAACAGATGCTAATTTGAAGGTCAAGACCAAATTGGGGCTCTTGGCAACAACCTATGTCTAAATCATCACATTCTATTATAGGAGAAGGTACAGGCAGACTTAAGTACTTCTCATAAATGTAAGATGCATCTGAAAATTCAATAAATAGCTTTTTGGGAAGAAAAGAAACTCTATCATATCTAATGTATCCATAACTTCTAAGATATACTGCAATTTCAGAAAAAAAAAAAGAAATATGGAAAAATTATTCTCCCTGCAATTGGTAATAGAAAATTCTTGGTATTAGAAAAGCCAGACAGACAATTAAAAATGGCAAAAAGTTTAAGAACTGTAAGAACCAGAGGGTCAAATGCAAGGGTGCATATAGAAAATCACTATGGCTGTGAGGTTCTGTGTATAAACATTTGGTAACCAATATGTGGTTCAATCTTTATTAAAAGTCTAGACTTTAGGTAGGAGGCCTTTTAGGCTTGCTCTATTATTAAAAATTAGTTGAGCTAATATAAAAAAATAAAAATATAAACTCCAAGTACTAAGAGATGACAGGTGAGGACAAACTGACACAATGACCTACTTATAAAAGTAAAAAGGTTAAAAAGGTTAACTCAGCTATAGAAAGAGCTGACTCTCTGATGAGAATACAATTGGTAAGTCCTTTTATATTGAGATTCAAGTCACTACTCATTCATAAGTTCCTTAAAGGAACATCTAACAAAGAGATGGCAACTAGGTCTCACTGCAAGCGTCCAGTACCAGCTCCAGACTACCAGTAATACCTACCTGTCTGGATCAATCTGTTAGGCAGAAATGTGTTAGGCTGAATCAAGATCACAGGCAAAGAGTGTCACAATTTGTTAGCAATGTCTGCTTCATTTAACAGGGAAAAAAATCAAATCAGCATGTTGTGTATTTGTTGATTCAGGTCAAAATTCAATTATGCAAAAATAAACAGGGTTCCCCCATTCCAGCAAATTCACCTCTTTTTTTCCCCTAGCATAGGAAGCAATGGTGAGGCAGAACAAATATACCTGGATAACTACATAGGAATTACTATCCCAAATAATTATGTTCCATATGCCCTTAGAAGAACAACTCAGTTCAGAAAAATAGCGCATGTTTGTGCAGGAATGTGGAAAAAGAGGCTGGGGTAATAAGAAAGTGACTAAAAGGGAAAAAATTCAACTCTGAACACTGGGGCTTGTGGAACTGGAGGCATATCCTCTGTGAAATAAAAAGTAGATGGGCTCCAAAAAACTAGAAGATTTAAGATACATGGGAGGAATGAACAAAGAAGCCTATTAATGAAATGCTGTATTCTGCTTATTTGAGATGCTATGTCCCAATGATAGTCTTTTGACTCTCCCAGGAGAGAAATAGTTGTTCCCTCTTACAGAAGAGTAAAATAAAAGAGAACAGTCTCAGTCATAAGAGAACAAGCTGATCTAGTACACTCAGGGCTCTCAGGTGGGAAGAAAAAGAAGAGCTGGTCAGATCCCTGATTATAGAATCTGGGGCAGCTCTAATCAGTGATGGCTACACTGTCATTGAGTCTGGGATTTTAAAAGGGGGGCTAGGGAGCTAGGTAAAAGGAGGTGGCACAGCCAGGAAGCATTTGCCTGGCTTCTAGGCAGACAGAATGAATCTGAAAATTCCTGGCTAAAATAAATAAGAACAGGAATGAGAAACATCTCTGCAACCATACTAATAGCACACTAGGTTATGTTTTCTGAGTTTATGTTTAAGTACTCCAGGATAATAGAGATTGCAATTAATTACAACACTTATCAAGACCAGTGAACCAATCAGTCTTTCTTCATATCTTATGAGAAACTATCTCCATTATGTATTTAAAAGTCAGGAACCACAGTGTTAGAAATATTGCTTTCCTGCATCTTTCTATATGATGCTACTAAACCACCAAGAGCAGGCATACATTATTTTCATCAGAAAGGAGTAAAATCTGCTGCTTTCCTCGTGAGCACTTTTTTGCCCAGTTCTGTAGTCAATTATATAACTGATTCCTGCAACCAATGGTTAGTATCTACCAGCCAGTAGGTTTATAAGTACAGCTTATTTGACCACAATCTTAGAACCTACAGCTTCATTAATATCAAACTCAAAGAGTATAAAATTATGGCTAAGTTACATACAATTGTTAATTTAAACACAATCTATATCATATATTGGCACTCATTTTCTCATTCCTAATCTAACTTCTTTTGTTTTCTCCACATTACCTCCATCATATCTCACAATCCTGACTTCTTTAAGAAACCACACTTTCCAACTGGCTAGAAAAGTTTTTATGAATTATAATTAACCCCACTAGATATCAATGCAATTATTTTCCCCAAGTATAAGTAACGAAAAGCATGGCCGGGCGCGGTGGCTCAAGCCTGTAATCCTAGCTCTCTGGGAGGCCGAGGTGGGCGGATCGTTTGAGCTCAGGAGTTCGAGACCAGCCTGAGCAAGAGCGAGACCCCATCTCTACTATAAACAGAAAGAAATTGATTGGCCAACTAAAATACATATAGAAAAAATTAGCCAGGCATGGTGGCACATGCCTGTAGTCCCAGCTACTTGGGAGGCTGAGGCAGCAGGATTGCTTGAGCCCAGGAGTTTGAGGTTGCTGTGAGCTAGGCTGACGCCACGGCACTCACTCTAGCCTGGGCAACAAAGCGAGACTCTGTCTCAAAAAAAAAAAAAGTAATGAAAAGCAGATGGCAAATCATGCCAAATCTAGTGGTCCAGCAGAACCAACACACTGGGAAGCATAATTCTGCTGAGAAACTAACATTAACAATATATGCTGTAAGGCTGAAAGGAAGAGCTAATGCATGAGACTAGCCAACCACTCAGCATCTGTCTCTCAAAGGCCTACTACGTTTTAAATAAATCATTCTTAAGGTGTTTTTTTTAGTCAAAGAAGAAAATTACTTACTCCAGAAGAATATTATTCATATCCTGTGTAAAGAATTTTTTCCTTCCTTCTTCGTCAAAAAGTTTGGCAGCCTAGAGAAACATAAGAAAGACAGTCATCACTTGCAATAAACAATTACTTTTTTTTCTTTGAGAGGTCTCACTATGTTGTCCAAGCTGGTTTCAAAGTCCTGAGCTCAAGTAATCCTCCTGTGTAGCTGAAATTACAGGCACATACCACCACACCCTTCTGCAACAAGCGATTATTGTACTTTGAGACGAATATCTAATGAAAAAAACCAAAGAACTTCATATCAGTAGGCTACCACATGAGTTGTGATCAACAGGCAGACCTGAGAGATCCAAATTCAAGTGGATATTGTGTAAGTTTCCCACAGCTGCTATAACAAATGACCACAATCCTGGTGGCTTAAAACAACAGAAATTTATCCTCTCACAGTCTAAGGTCCAAAGTCAGTATCACTGGGCTGAAATCAAAGTGTAAACAGGACTGAGTTCCCTCCAGAGAACAACTCATTCCTTGTATCTTCTACCTTCTACTGGCTGCTGGCATTTCTTGGTTGCAGCTGTAGCACTGCAGTCTTCAAGGCCAACATCTTCAAATCTCTCTGCGCCCTCCCTTCACCTGGTTGAGAATTCTCTGTGTGTATAAGATCTCCTCCGTTCCCTCTTCTAATGATACACGTGATTGCATTTAAGGCCCATGGGATCTAGGATAACACTCCCATCTCAAGATCCTTAACTTAATCACATATGCAAAGATACCTCTCCCCCTCTGCCATATAAAATAACATTCAGAGATTTCAGTATTAGAATATGGATATCTTTTGAAGGCCTACTACAGATATTTTAAAAAATCTGTAAAATTTATATGACCCTAAGAATATGAAAAAACAAAAGATCAATTCCCATAAAGGTTAAAGTTCTTTAGAATTAAATAGAAAAGACTTTTAGATTTAGTATAGGTCACAGTAGGATAACTACAGTTAACATTAATCAACTGTAAATTTCAAAATAGCTGGAAGAAAGTAATTCAGAGTAAAGAAAAGAGAAATACTTAAAGTGATGGATATTCTCACTTAGTCTGATTTGATTATATGAACACATCAAATTATTACATGCACTCCCAACATATGTACATCATAATATGTAACCAAAAAATAGTATAGGTCAAAAAAATGTAAAGTCCAATCATGTGATCAATCCAAGTTGAAGTTGCAGACTTCTATGAGTAGACAAAACAATCTGGTAACGTATCTAACAAGAACAGAGATTCCATGACCACATCCTTAAGTTATGGAGTCATTGACATAATTGTTAATAGGGTTCACTGTACTCCATCAGGATTACTGACCAGAATATAGTCAACAATCCAGCTGAAATGTGGGGCTGGAGGCAAAAGGCTATATATGGAGGGGAGATAACATTAGATATGGTCAACAAAAAAATCTGTACAGTTGGTAACCCCCCGAGAGGAAGCTAAAAGTCAAACATACAGTGAATAAGTGAAGTAAGATGGAACTGATGGTACACTGTTGAAATAAAAGATTTTTTAAAACATAATTTAACTGATGATGGGTGAAGGGAAAAACAGTATTTAAAAAGAAACAATGTGAACAATAAATTAGTACTGCCTATTTTTAATAGTTTCAATTATCACAGATCATAAAAAAGTATGAAACTGAAAATTAAGTAAAAATACTTATAAGAATTTTTGATGATATTTCAAACTTTATAACCTTAAGTTTTTGTTTTCCCTAGTTATGGAAAATCAGATTTAGTCATCTAGTAGTCACAAATATGTATGCATATAAACAAAAATGTCCTACAATACTTATTGGCCTCACTTTTGATGTATTGGTACATATATCTATTTTATTTCTTTTTTTTTCTTTTTTTTTTTTTGAGACAGAGTCTTACTATGTTGCCCAGGCTAGAGTGCCGTGGCATCAGCCTAGCTCACAGCAACCTCAGACTCCTGGGCTCAGGCAATCCTCCTGCCTCAGCCTCCTGAGTAGCTGGGACTACAGGCATGTGTAAAACATGGAGAGACCTGATCCAATAACCCAAGCAAACCATACGCTGACTGCCACTCTACCAAGTTATTTGACAATTTTACATGCTATAACTAGAAGGAATTTTTTTTTTTTTTTTGCCAAAGCGAAGCAGTAGCAGCAAATTTTTGAGATGTGCTTTCTAGAGAGGATAAAGATTGGGCATGGGGGAAGGGGGCAGAAATATAGGAATAAAGTCAGAATTAAAACTTAAAGAAAAGGAATCAAAGAAAGGCAAGAGGTTAAACAGCGGAAGAATGCAACAAAGTAAGAAAAGAGCAGCAAGAAACAGCTTATCAGACAGACATGAGCATTTTTGCTGAATATGAATTCCCATTTCCTAAAGAAAATGTATCATCTCATATTTCAAAGAAAAATGGAGAATTCACAGGTATCAGTAAGTAAAATGAATCTTGTTATTGATAATTTCTTACTAAGGGGTTGGGAAGAAACCGTATAAATCCTGGCATAACTACTGAAGAGACGGATAATATTTTTTGATATGAGACATGACAGAGCCTTAGAAGATTGAAACACATTCATCACTAACCAATTTTTGTTTAAGGAGTGAGCATGAACATAGAATACAGCAGAATATCAGCTACGGGGACTGAGGGTCTTAACTTTAAATCCTGGCTCCCACCACTTAAAAATTATGTGGCCTCGGGCAAATCATTTAACCTTTTTTTTTTTTTTTTTTGAGACAGAGTCTCGCTTTGTTGCCCAGGCTAGAGTGAGTACCATGGCCTAGCTCACAGCAACCTCAAACTCCTGGGCTCAAGCGATCCTACTGCCTCAGCCTCCCGAGTCCCTGGGACTACCAGCATGTGCCACAATGCCCAGCTAATGTTTTCTATATATATCAGTTGGCCAATTAATTTCTTTCTATTTATGGTAGAGACGGGTCTCGCTCTTGCTCAGGCTGATTTCGAACTCCTGACCTCGAGCAATCCACCTACCTCGGCCTCCCAGAGTGCTAGGATTACAGGTGTGAGCCACTGCGCCTGGCCCATTTAACCTTTTCAACCTAGTTTCCTCATCTGTTAAATGGGAGAAATACTACCTACTCACATGATTGTTGGGAGGATCAGACTATGCAGTACTCAAAATCTAAAAAATCCAGTCAGGGCCACTGTCTCCTGAGAGGTGAATGGGGCCTTGGGAAGCAGTGGGACAAAGCAGCACTGCACCCAATACACAGGACTGGTTTTTGCCTAATAAAAATAGCTATTATTATTAACATTAATAATTACATCTTGAAAAACCTGAATCACATCCCTAGCACTATTCATTCATTCATTCATTCATTCATTCATTTATTGAGACAGAGTCTCACTTTGTTGCCCAGGCTAGAATGAGTGCCATGGCGTCAGCCTTGCTCACAGCAACCTCAAACTCCTGGGCTCAAGCAATCCTGCTGCCTCAGCCTCCCGAGTAGCTGGGACTAGAGGCATGCGCCACCATGCCTGGCTAATTTTTTCTATATATACTAGTTGGCCAATTAATTTCTTTCTATTTATAGTAGAGACGGGGTCTTGGTCTTGCTCAGGCTGGTTTCGAACTCCTGACCTCGAGCAATCCGCCCACCTCCGCCTCCCAGAGTGCTGGGATTACAGGCATGAGCCACAGCGCCCAGGCCCTAGCACTTTTTAAAACCTAGAAGAAATGAAAGGTTTTAGAGATGGGGCAACACGGGATATCAGAAAGCACATACTCTAAAATCAAGTGAATGCTGGTGTTTAAATTCTGGCTCCATCGCTTACTTGCTGTGTGGCCTTGGTCAAATTATTTAACCTATGTAAACTTAAGTCTCTTACCCATAAAAAGGAAATAATACATATACTTCATACATAAAGTTGAAAAGATTAAACAAGAGACCTATTTGATTAATAAAACTACAAACAGATTGTATACTTTTCAAAAAAACAAGCACGGAAAATAGTAAAAGAATGACAACTAAGGAGGAAGGAACAATAAAACAGAATAGAAAAGAAAATGCATAAAGACCAATTACAACAACTGAAGGTCAGATAAAATCTTTTGTTAAGAGAAAAAAGCCTCAAATTAGGTCAATAAACAAATTTTCATTTCTATTCTATCTATAAGAGAATGAGCTAAAATAAGGGAACTCAAAAAGACTGACGACAAGCCAGGCCCAGTGGCTCATGCCTGTAATCCCAGCACTTTGGAAGGCTTAGTCAGGAGGACAGCTTGAGGCCAGGAGTTCTAGGCTACGGTGAGCTATTATTGCACAAATGCACTCCAGCCTGAGTGACAGAGTAAATGCAAATGATGGGAAAAGTTCTACCATGCAAAAATAAACAAAGAGAAAAGAGTCTACAGGAAAATCAGACAAAATTAAAATTAAGGTGAAAGCATTAATAGGACAAAAATGATAATCATCATAATGAAGATATAGTCATCAAGAATTCCATGAACCAAATAACAAGCATAGAAATAAACAGCAAAAACTATGGTAGAGACAAGTTATAACTAAAAGAAACAATGGCAATGAGATATTTTAACACACTTCTCTAACTCCTGGATGGATGAAGTAGATTAAAATAAGTAAAAATATAAAGGATCTAACTAGTAAATCAAGACCTCAGAAGAAACACTGAAGAACAAAAAATAGAAAAAAGTACAGAACTAAGAAATAAAATCTAAGAGCCAGTTGTTGGAAAAATTAAATAAATATCTTGTTCTTCTAATCAGATCTTTAAAATTCAGAAAAAGTTTAGCAAAATAAATATAACGTACAGATGGATTAATAATTTTTAAAATGTGATTTAAATAGAGAAATCCTAGGAGAAAAAAAGCAGGTTGTAGAATAAGTCCATACAATACAATCCCATTAACATTCATTCATTTATTAATTTAGACACAGGGTCCCACTCTGTTGGACAGACTGGAGTGCAGTGGCCCGATCATAGCTCACTATAACCTCAAACTCCTGGGCTCAAGCGATCAATCCTCTTGCCTCAGCCTCCTAAGTAGCTGGGACTATGGCATGCACCACCATGCCTGGCTAAGCTTTAAAAAGTTTCTATAGAGACAGGGTCTGGCTATATTATCCATGCTGGTCTCAAACTCCTGGGCCCAGGTGATCCTCCCACCTAGGCTTCCCAAAGTGCTGGGATTACAGACATGAGTCACTGTGCCCAGCCTGTATTACTTTCATAATGGGGGGGGACCACAAAATGACTAAAATATGGAATAGGTTCAAACATGCTTAAGTAATCAAAAAAGGACAATTTAAGCAAGGTTTGGCACATTTTAAGACAAAATATGTGAGATATATAACAGGATTTGCAGCTAGTTAAACAAATGAAGATTATGAATCTAAATCAATCTGGAAAGTAATCTATTTAAGCAAGCTACAAAGCTCAATTTTTATGTTTGTCCCAGTAGGAACACAATGCACGCTTACTAAAGCTGATTAGCTGGAAAAATATTATATAAAATAACTAGATGCCAACACAGTTTGGACCAAGTTTAGGTACACTTCTGCAATGTTACTGTATTCTCTTCTTCACTGTATTTTATTTATGTAACTATGTAGCTCATAAAAATTAAATCTATGAAACCTATGCAAAAAATACTTAAAAGGTAAATAGCCAATGCCTAAAAGGAAATATGAAAAATAAGAGGTTGTTAGGATTGTGGGCTATTTTTTTTTTTTTTTTTTTTGAGACAGAGTCTCGCTTTGTTGTCCAGGCTAGAATGAGTGCTGTGCATCAGTCTAGCTCACAGCAACCTCAAACTCCTGGGCTCAAGCAATCCTGCTGCCTCAGCCTCCCGAGTAGCTGGGACTACAGGCATGTGCCACCATGCCCAGCTAATTTTTTCTATATATATTAGTTGGCCAATTAATTTCTTTCTATTTATAGTAGAGACGGGGTCTTGCTCTTGCTTAGGCTGGTTTTGAACTCCTGACCTCAAGCAATCCGCCCACCTCGGCCTCCCAGAGTGCTAGGATTACAGGCGTGAGCCACCGCGCCAAGCCTATGGGCTATTTCTGTCTTTAAAAGAAAAGCATTTATTGTTATATTTGTAGAGCAAATAAAAATCAAGAGAATTATTACACTTACTACACGCAGGTCTTCGATACGTTTCTCAAGAAGTACAGGTAGACCCTCTGGGAGTGTAGGTACCACCTTGGGCATAACCTGAGAGGTGTAGGTTGGCTGGGTGGTGTTTCCATTTTCTCCCCCTGATTCAGATAGGGGGCTACCATCAGAAGCAGCATCCAGTAATCTGTCCAAGTCGAAATGATCTAGCATCTCTAGGGCATTTTCAGCTTCCTGAAATAGTTCATGTTCATTTGTGCTAACAAAAATAGGAAGGTCTGGATCAGCGCTGTTAAGATTTAGGTCCGGGATGTCATTCCCCAGTGTTGCAGGAGCACAGGGGGGTTTATTCAGAGAGGAGGGTGATAAGGTCACTGGGATTTTAGGGTTAGAGTCCTTCTTTAATGCATCCTTCTCTTTCTGAAATTTTCGTATCATGGCAGCTATAAGAGAATCTTTATAACGTTTCTTCTTTTTTTCAGACTTGTGTGAATTTAGAGCCACAACTCTGTGAAGAAAAAAGTGATTGAATAGGCTATGTGATTTCATTTTTTTTTAAAATGATCTTTAGCACTTTAGCTGAAAATAGAGTCGCCTAACAACCAGCCAAGTTCACATCATACATCTCCAAACTGGCACCTCCAGGTGGCTTGTGCTGCAAACTGCCAAAGAAATACAAAATCCACTGTCTTTATCTGTGAGCCTTTACTCACTACCATGTAGTCTTCCTAGACCCTAATCTGTCTGCTACTGCCTTCTGATTATGTTTCTCTTTCCATACTAGAAACAGCCGTGTTAGGCAATTGGACAGGTATGTGTAACTTTCAGTGATAATCTTCTCCCTACAGAACTATGGGGAGGATATCGGTTTAGCTATCACTTCCCTCAAAAAAATATTTTCTAAATCCTATGGCCTATGCTTCTATGTGAACTACAGAATCTGAAAGATCATTAATACCTTAAAGGTAGGCCCATATTTCAGTCTTTGTTATATACCCAAAACCTACAACAGTGCCTTAAAAAAATAAACAGGTACTTAATAAATATTTGCTGAATAAATAAGTTATAAAGTTTAGAAAATAAATTCAATAAAAGGCATTACTTGTAGCCTATGTTTTCAAAGAAGTTTACCTGTAAATAATGAACATTTAAGACAACCATTAGTGATATACAGCTTTTTTAAAAATGATTTCTTAATGACTCAAGGTCATGATTAATAACTGTAATCCTATGTTTTGGAGGGGAGAAACACCTCCCCCTACATAAACATTCTGGATACTGATAGCCCTAAATTTAAATATATCTCCCAGGTAAGGAGAGGAGGAAAACTTAGCCTCTCATAAGTGTCCTTCCCTTAGCTCTGTGAAAAAGTCCCTGGAAGTAGAGGCAATTGGTAATTTTTGATTCTATGGTACAAATATTTTATTCTTCTGACATAGGCTTTTGAGAAATTTTACTTGGTTTTTAGCAGCACCATCATTACCTAAAGTCACAAGTGTTAAGAATAGCTAAAAAAAAATCAATGAATTTTTTAATATCATAATAGCCATAAACTGTTTATGTATAGGCTACTGCTATTCCTCAATCCCCAAATAGCTAAGCTTAGTTTTAGTACCAAAAAAAAATTTTTTTTTTTTTTTTGAGACAGAGTCTCGCTTTGTTGCCCAGGCTAGAGTGAGTGCCGTGGCGTCAGCCTAGCTCACAGCAACCTCGAACTCCTGGGTTCAAGCAATCCTATTGCCTCAGCCTCCCGAGTAGCTGGGACTGACTACAGGCATGCGCCACCATGCCCGGCTAATATTTTCTATATATATTAGTTGGCCAATTAATTTCTTTCTATTTATAGTAGAGACGGGGTCTTGCTCTTGCTCAGGCTGGTCTTGAACTCCTGAGCTTAAGCAATCTTCCCACCTTGGCCTCCTAGAGTGCTAGGATTACAGGCGTGAGCCACTGCACCCGGCCAGTACCAAAAACTTAAAACAGTTTGTTCAGTACTATCTTTTCAAACTTATTCTTATTGGTAAAAAGTTGTAATAAGCAAAATACTTAATGAACCAATCTATAAATTTGATCCAAAACACCATAAGTCTGTAAGGTGACAAAGCCTTCTGCTTACTAACAAATACTATAATATTATTACAATATAAGTTAACAGTCATTAATATTCATAAATAATATATTAAATTAGACCCAGCTAAGTTGAATTAATTAATGGTGAATATATCTTTCTAAAAGGAGAGACAGTCACCCTGTGACACTAGTTCCCTTATTAGGTTTAATTTAACATACCCCAGTTGTTTGGGTACTTTTTTCCTTGGCTTCTTCTCCTTTTCCCCTTCCTCTTTCCGCTTCCGCTTCTTCATCTCAATATCATCTTCTTTTATTTTGGGAACCTGCAAAATGATAAAAGAATGCATCATTTATCTAAGTATCAACGCTTTACTCTTTGATGTTAGCAATCCAGGATCCATTTTTCTCAAATGTCAGTGTGCATAAGAATTACTTGTTAAAAATGCAGATTCTTGGGGTCCACAAACACTCTTACCTCTAGTTTTGATTCAGTTATCTGAGGTAGGCCTCATAATTTGCATTTTTAACAAGTATTTTAGAAATTCTGGTACAAGTCAGTCTTTGGACCACACTTTAAGAAACATTTATCTAACGACATTATTCCTTTCCCAAATATGGTACATGCAAACTCTATAGAATTAGTTACAAATTACATCTTAGGAAAGGTAACAGCTATTAACGATTATTTCTATAATAAATCTTAATCTATCCTAGAAACTTAATTTTATACCAGAAACAGATTATTAAACCACATAGGTAGAGAGAAGTTTTAAAAGAAAATATAATTCTACTGTAAGTACCAATTTTTCCATATCTACATAATTTTAAAATATATAATTAACCATAGATTTGATAAATGGTTTGTATTTTACTTTTTTTTACATTCACAGTTGTAGCACAAGTTAACATTCAAAAAATATATACTCTTCAGCAAAACACATACTTTCATTGGGTAAAAAAAAAAAGGAAAAAATATATATACACTATTAATTGAACGTTCTTATTGCAATGTCAGATAAACTCACTTTGGGTGGCTTGTGCTTTTGGTTGTCTGTAATATCTTCTTCTTCAGTATCTGAAGCTTGGCGAAACTGTAGAGTACCAGTGTTGATATAAAAACCTCCATATTTTGTTGTCAGAGAAGCAGGAACTAATTCATCATACTAGAATTAAAAAAAAATTTTCAGCTATATCCTACTTTCTTTAACTCTATAAATGCCAAAAAAATTCATTCACCATGGCAGCATCTTCCTTAAATCCTAACTCCAAAACTGACTACAATGAGGATATTTATGAAATAAATTTAGAAAAAGTTAACACCTGGAATAAAAATTAGCTCTGATCATTCAATATATATAAGAAAGAAACTTCTGTAGTAATAAAGCAAATTCTAAATATATCAACTGCTGAGAAAAATTGAAAGATTATAGCTACCATTAATTTTTTTTTTTGTCCCATTGCTACTATTTTTTTTTCTTTTCATTTTTTGAAGGGGTAGGGGCTTATGAAGAGGGGTGTTCAGTTGCGTTGCTTGTTTTTGTTGTTGTTCTCAAGACAAAGTCTCACTCTGTTGCCCTGGGTAGAGTACAGTGGCATCATTGTAACTCACTGCAACCTCCAACTCCTAGGCTCTAAGTGATCCTTCTGCCTCAGCCTCCCGGGTAGCTGGGATTACAGGCATGTGCTGAAATGCCCTGCTGGGTTTTTTTTTTCCTCCTTTCTTTTTGGTAGAGATGGGGTCTCACTCTTACTCAGGCTAGTCTCAAACTTCTGAGCTCAAGCAATCCTCCTGCCTCAGCCTCCCGGAGTGCTAGGATTACAGGTGTGAGCCACCACATCTGGCCCACTGTTACTAATCTTAATGACAAGTGGGTCTGATGAGAAATTGAAAAAAGTAAGAACAGATGATTAAGTGTCTAGATAAGGAACAAATTTCATTTCCCACCATATCAGTATGAAATTTTATTCGTAAGGAGATTATAAACAGGAACTAAACTATTTTATCTATTTTAGCTCTATGCTTTTAAGTGGGAAATTTTTTTTAAACATTTAAAAGAAAAATAGTACACATATTTTAAAGAGAAGCAGAAAAACAAATGCCCAGTTCAGTAAGCATATATTTGAGGACCTAGAATGAGCCAGGCACTTTGCTTGGAGCAAGGGACACAAATTGCCTAAATTAGATTTACATCCCTAAGGCTGGATTTTAAAGTTTATCATTATCTCACCTGATGAAGATGGACAAAAAGCAAACATTAAATGAAGGCCAATCTTAACCAAATGAAGATGTTCAAAGGGGGAACGAAAACAGAAATTACTTATCTAACAGCTGAGAGGTATCTGCTACCTGGGGCCCCCAGAACTCTACTTTTGAGGTTCTTCATATAATCTAGTCTTTAAGAAAGTCAGACTTTTAAGGAAAATTCTTTGCCATGGATAAGGAATGCATCATACATATCTTACTAGTTACTGTAAGAATATTAAGGCTACATACAAAAGTTATAATTTAAACCTGTATTCTTTTAAATTATATGGAGAATGAAATAGGAAAGAGTGTCCAGTTTAATCACACTGAATTAAAAAGAAATAAAATGAGTGAAGGAAAAAAAAGAAAAAAAATGAACTATTTTCTTATTATTCCAATTGATACACTACTATAAAGACCTACAGGTAAGACCTCACAGAAAAGGGCCAGTACAATCTGCAAGTAAAGGAGTGATGTAAGGAGTGAAGGGATTAAAAGTGAAAAGACTTTGTAGTAATTATTTTGAAAATGTTTAACTGTGATTAAGAAAAATACACCTGTACTCTTTGCTTACATGTACTTGTACAATGCTTTATAATTTTCAATGCTTCTCCATATAAATTATTTCATTTGGTCCTCATGATACCTTTGTAAGGCAAGAAAGGCAAATATTATTCCCATTTGATAAAGTGAAAACCAGATAAGTACCTTACCAAAGCAATTTTATATGTTTATGGCAAAGTTACTGGTGCCTCCAACCCATCAAACACACTAAGCAGCTTCTTCACATGGGAAACACTTTCATCACCCAGTATACAGGGCAATTTTGACATGCTCAGACTCTATCTTCCCAGGCAATATTTTGCTCAGCTTTCTGTATCAGAACACCCTTCTGGTGAATAAACTCTTCATGAATATTTAATTTAGCCATTTAAGAATGTGTTCAGATGCAATGGACACTGAACTTGAGAATGAGAAGGCCTGAATTTAGATCTGCTGCCAATGACTTGTGACACATGGCAAATCACTTGACATCAATTTTCAGGGGTTGTAAAACAGGGACATTACTTCACGAAGTTCTAGTAATATTTTAAAGGGAAATCTAAATAAAAAGGTGTTACTGATGCTTGGTATTAATAATAAAAACATTTTCAGTCCTTTTACAATTTGGCAGCATAAATGTGAGACTAAAAATAATCTTCAAAAGCATTTATTTTAGATATTTTTAGTAGTAAGTAGTACATGATTCTGAAAATTAGAAACAGATTATTTTCACTCTATCAAGTAATATACCAACACCGAAAGCTTACTGATAACACAAACAGCTAAAAGAACAAAAAAATCATTTTGTTTGCCCATAATTGTTTTATGTCTGAATTATCTCATAAAAATAAGCAAATAATATGTTTAGGGTAATGATACTGAAGTTATTTTGCAAGTCAACTTGTATTTTAGTTCAATTTCCTCTTTTAAAACAGGGACCTACCTTGTCCTACAAATGTCAGTAACTAATTATAAACTTATACCCACAAATTTATCCTTACTTACTAAAAGCGATAGTTTCAAATATTCTTTGCCACAACCCAGGTGAAAAATACATTACACATCAAAACCCAGCACACACACAATAAAAATTATATAATCTACTAGTGATGTATTATGATAGCTTCTATCCTTTAAAAATACTGGTCACACTCACTAAATTGATACATAATCCAATTATGGATGGCTGCCTGGGTTAGGAGGGAGTGGGGAGCCAATAGGCAGGGCATAGAGGATATTTACAGCAGTGAAACTATTCTGTGTGATACTATAATGGCGGACACATATCATCATTAATTTGTCCAACACCAAGAGTGAACCCTAATGTAAACTATGGACTTTGGTGATAATGATGTGTCACAATGAAAGTTCATCAATTATAACAAATGTACCATTGTGCTACATGACATCAATAGTAGGGGAGATTGTGCATGTATGGGGGCAGGGTATACATGGAAACTCTCTGCACTTTCCATTCATTTTGCTATGAATCTAAAACTTTACCTACTTTATGCTTTTCAGCATGTTCACATTCATTATCTTATTTGAGTCTCAGAATAATTCTGGGGGATATGCAAGTCATGGCAGAGAAAACTGGATGATGCTAAAAGACTAGCTCCTAGTCACATGGTGAATTAGAAATGGAGTTAGGACTAGAATCTAGGACTTCTGCACTGAGATTCAAATCAAGGTCAAGACTCCTGAAAACATTCCACACCCTAACATACTGGTTGACGACCTTTTTGGTAATAGGAAGGGCTTCTCTACTTCACAGGGCATCGTCAACATGTCACTTCTACAGACCAGCCTGCCTGGGATGACAAACAAGTTTATGTCAAGACACCAGAAATAATTTAGGAGTATGACAAAGTATCCGGTATGTCTCATGCTTGAAGTTCTTCCTATCACTCTCCTACCTGAATATGCTTTAGAACCTTAATAACCAAGCACTGTAGCAACAGGAAAAAGACATACTAATTTATGGATAGTGTAATAGTTACCTAGTGTCATTTTCTGTGCATCCTAGTAATCACTGCACATTGCAGAGTACATAATAATCCCAGGGATTAGATTACTAATAAGAATGGAAGAACATACACCTTACCTACCGCAAAATATGACTTGCCCTCATTCATCTGCTATGATCTAGGGATTGCCACAGTCCCTAAATGCTCTCCTAAATTCCTCTTCCTTTTATAAGAGAAAGAGGATTCCTGGGGAAAAGGTGTAGGGCTTGATGAAAACAGGCTGGTGATACAGACTGGCATTCAGTATACCAGCATTGTAGTAAGGCATGGCAGCAATTTAAAAAAATTAAGTACATTTTAAAGATGTCTACCAGACTAATTTCAAGCCAGTGGCATCAATATTCAAGATAGTGTGGTTCTCATCTTGGAAGTCATTTCAAAACATACCTGCCCAAGTTTGGGAATATTAATAAAAATTCAAGATGCAAATACTCTTTGGGCAATAAATTCCAATGCTAGAAATTTATCCTACCCATACATTTGCACTCTATAAATATTCTTCATACACATTCATTTAAGATGCTAAATGTACACAGATGCCCAATTTTTTCTAAGCCTATAAAACTGGGAATAATTTAGATGTACAGCAAATGAGATTAAATAAATTATACAATTTAAGTATATTCTCTAACAGTCATTAAAATATATCAATGTGCTGATATGTAAATATTAAAATATGTTGTATTTTAATAGAAAAGCAATGTCTAAAATATGATAGATACTATAATCTTATTTGTGTTAATTTTTAAAAAGGATAATAGGTTGCATGCTTAATATACATGGAAATTTCTGGCCAACTACACAAGATACTTATTAGTATTTACCTCTGGGTGTGAGGCCTTTAAGGTACTTTACTTTCTACTCCATCACTATTTGCACTTTATTGTTGCTTTACCATAAACATATATTAATTTTATAATAAGAAAACACCAAAAATAAAACCATAAAACTCACAAACACCAAAAATCTCTTGAACAATCTAAAGAGACTTCACTTCCAGAAATTCTAATTCAGTAAGTCTGACTTAAGACAAATACACCAATATTTTTCACCCCCGATTTTCATCCCTGATTGAGAAGTATTTACTTTAATACACTGGTTTTCAGCATTTGGTTAGAAATTTTCTTTTTTCCCTTTTATTAAACTTCTTTTTGTTCTCAGTTTGGGTAACAGATTATGACAGAATCAATGCTAATTACACATGTCTGAAAATGAGCAACTACTGAAGACCTCAAGGAATTCCTTTAGAAACTGGAAAGGAGTCCAGCACACTGAAAATACAACACTGCTGGTAGAGCACAGGGTCAGCAAATCATGCACTGGGCTGGCCAAACCCAGCCTGCCAGTTTGTTTCCATATAGCTTGCAAGCTAAGAAGGGATCTTACATTTTTTAAATGATTGGAAAAAAATCAAAAGATTAATATTTTTGTGACACATGAAAATTATACGACATTTAAATTTCAGAGTCCTTAAATAAAGTTCATTTTAACACAGCCATACTCATTCATTTGCTTATTGTCTATGGCTGCTCTCACACTACAACGCAGAGGTGAGTAGTTGTGACAAAGAACATATGGCCCAGGGGACAAAGTCTACAATATTTACTACATGGATATGACCCTTTATGGAAAAAAGTTTGCTAAAACATGGTTTAGTATAACAGTGTAATAATGACTCACCGCTGACCAACCCGACATTATAGAATTTTAAATCTGCAGTATTCTTTCTTAAAAAAAATCTTTTCAGTAATGAACACAGCTTTAAAAAGCACAAATAAAAACATTCACTGAACTATTTTTTATTTAACTGACTTCACCTTTGACTTTTACTATCCCAAACAAAGAATTTGCTGCTATATTAAAGATGCATTACTCACAGCCTCTGAGTTATCAATAAATGGATCTGTCTCATCATAGCCAAAGCCTATATCAATTAAATCTTGTAGCCGATCCTTCCGGTGTTTACGGGGTTTCCCACCCTGCAAAGAACAGATACGTTAGACTCATTCAGTATTCATGCTGTTTCCATAAAGTTAAAAACACTTGTTGGAAGAATTCAAACAATTTTTATAGATAATCCCTCCTCCAGGAGATTGGGTTTAAGTCCTCCTCCCCCCCACATCTGGAGTGTAAATTACACTTAGTGACTTGCTTCCAGAGTAGAGTATGAATAGGGATGGGGGTGGGGACAGAGTAACTTTATAGTGGAAAACCTGGCCAACATTACACCTCACCAGGTGATCACAGTGAACATCAAAAGGGGTAAGGCACGTTGATAGCATGTATCACTGACACGATGTGATAAAAATTGCACTTTATCTCTGTGGTCTTCCTCTCAAAAGCCTATAACACAGCCCAAGCACGAGAAAAACATAAGACAAATCCAAATTGAAGGACATTCTACGAAAAGTGACCAGTGTTCTTCGAAACTGTCAAAATTATCAACAACAACAAAAAAATCTGGGCCGGGTGCAGTGGCTCACGCCTATAATCCTAACACTCTGGGAGGCCGAGGCGGGTGGATCGCTCAAGGTCAGGAGTTCAAAACCAGCCTGGGCAAGAGCGAAACCCTGTCTCTACTGAAAATAAAACTAAATTAATTGGCCATGGGTTCCAATGAATTTGGTCAAAAATTAATCATAAAAAAATAAAAAAAAATTAATTGGCCAACTAAAAATATATAGAAAAAATTAGCCAGACATGGTGGCACATGCCTGTAGTACTAGCTACTTGGGAGGCTGAGGCAGAAGGATCGCTTGAGCCGAGGAGTTTGAGGTTGCTGTGAGCTAGGCTGATGCCACGGCACTCTAGCCTGGGCAAGAGAGTGAGACTCTGTTTCAAAAAAAGAAAAGAAAATCTGAAAATCTGCCATAGTCTTGATGAGGAATAAAGAGAAATAACAACTAAATGTAATGTGGTATCCTGGATGAGATTCAGGAACTGAAAAAGGACATTAGGGTAAAACTAGTAACATCCAAATAAAGCATGGAGTTCCATTAATAGTAATGTCCCAATGTTGGTTCCTTAGATATAACAAATGTTATAAACAATATGAACGTAAAATGTTAACAATAAGGGAAAGAGGGTGAGGATTGTATGGAAACTCTGTATTATCTTGGCCACTTTTCTGTAAATCTAAAACTATTCTTAAAATTATCTTTTAAATGTCATAGAATTATACACATAGACATACCTACAAGAAAATGAAATATGAGTATGTGCAAAAACTGGTAAAATCTGAGGTCTATCATCCAGTTACTTGAATTGTGCCAATGTTAATTTCCTAGTTTGGACAACTATAAATATGTAAGATATCAACATTGGAGAAGCTGGGTGATGGGCACAAGCGACTTTTCTGTACTGTATTTGTAACTTCTTGGTTTTTTTTTGAGTGTGTGTTTTGCTGGAACTTCTTGTGATTCTATAATTCTTTTTAAATAAAAAGGTCTTTAAAAGTAAAACAACAATGAAACAAAACACTGTAGATTTCATTATTCAGGTCATATCTTACAGAGCCTCTGGACTCTGGCTGATTAGTTATAAAGAACTCATTATATCTCAGGTATAAAATGTCTCATGTATTTTGAAAGTTATGTATAAGCTCGGTGGAGGCAGTTATCAGGGCACTACTAAAACAAGTATGGTATGTTAGTTTAATTTTCAAGACTCATTTTAGATACTTAAAATTACTCGCCCAAATTTAACTAAACTTTCTAAACTAAACTAAGCATCTTCTAACACACCTCCCTGCCCTATGATTTCTTTGGTGCTAGAGTGGGGAAAAGGATGCTCACAAAGAGGGGGAAAGAGAGAAAACAATTAGTACAAAGGATTCTCCCAACCAATTATGTCACCAATGAGCTACAGTGAGCCTTGTAAAAACCAGAAAGTGTAAGATGTGAATCTCTACCACCTAGTTTGATTTCAGTTCTCACAGTGCATACCTCTCAATGTAAAGTGTGATTCTAATGGTTAAAGATGAGTAAGTAGGCCGGGTGCGGTGGCTCACGCCTGTAATCCTAGCTCTCTGGGAGGCCGAGGTGGGCAGATCGTTTGAGCTCAGGAGTTCGAGACCAGCCTGAGCAAGAGCGAGACCCCATCTCTACTATAAATAGAAAGAAATTAATTGGCCAACTAATATATATAGAAAAAAATTAGCCGGGCATGGTGGCTCATGCCTGTAGTCCCAGCTACTTGGGAGGCTGAGGCAGCAGGATTGCTTGAGCCCAGGAGTTTGAGGTTGCTGTGAGCTAGGCTGACGCCATGGCACTCACTCTAGCCTGGGTAACAAAGCGAGACTCTGTCTCAAAAAAAAAAAAAAAAAAAAGATGAGTAAGTTGTATGCAACATGGCCCTTAAAGACAAACTGCTTCATCTTGTTTCCATGCAAAGAAACAGTGATCCGTCCCAGTGCTTGAGGGAAAAATGAAGTATGCTGGACTTATCAGAGATGTCTCCAACATGGTGCCACTGCTTTACAAGTAAAGCAAAGGTAATACTAACTACTATGTTTGTTACATACTGACATTAAAAAACCATATCCCCACATAAGCTATGATTCCACTGTATGCTTTTCAGCGGATAAAACTACACTGTTATTATACCATCACCACCAAGAGAGGCATTATGGTGTGAGATAAAGTAATAGTTCCCATATTTTTAGATTTTACAAGTTAGGTAAAAGTTTCCAAACAATTCTAGGGACTAACACAAGGTGGCAATGCTTTTATTTTGCTAAATGAAGCCATGGAAGGCATAATCTCAGAACGACAATCCTTCTCAAGAAATATTAATACCAGCTGGGCCAATCCTAGCACTCTGGGAAGCCGAGGTGGGTGGGTCATTTGAGCTCAGGAGTTGGAGACCAGCCTGAGCAAGAGCAAGACCCCGTCTCTACTATAAATAGAAATTAATTGGCCAACTAAAAATATATATAGAAAAAATTAGCCGGGCATGGTGGCGCATGCCTGTAGTCCCAGCTACTCGGGAGGCTGAGGCAGGATTGCCTGAGCCCAGGAGTTTGAGGTTGCTGTGAGCTAGGCTGATGCCATGGCACTCACTCTAGCCTGGGCAACAGAGTGAGACTCTGTCTCAAAAAAAAAAAAAGAAAAGAAATATTAATACCAACTGGCAACTGTAAACATATATACATACATGTGCATATACAGACATAGTATGCATACATACAACATATATGTATGCTTAGATGCAACATACATGCTAAATTGTCTTTATTTTTTTCATTTTGCCAGGTCTGCAAACTGAGACCTCTACATTTGGTTATGGAATTACAGTGAGAATCAGAAGTCAGGGGAAGGGAACAGATACTTCTAGGATCAGAAGAGGTACTTCCATTGTGAAAAAGTTACACACAAGCAGTTAAGTACATGAGGGACGGCTTCACCCTAAAAAGTGAGAGAGGGAGAGCTTTAAGAAGTATATAAAAATACACATATAAAACTAATGAAGAGAACTAGCCCTGCCACATATTAAATATTTTTAAAGTTATGGGAGTCAACATAGATACAGCAGGAATATAATACAGCATTGTTCAGAAACATACTCTACTATGTAAGAATTTGAGATGGGGAGGGCGTCCAAAAAAAAAAAAATTTGAGATGGAAAAGGAAGCATTACAACTCAACAGAGAATGATTAATAAATCAAATAAATGATATTAAAGTAAAATACCAATTTTACCTATCAAATTACAAACTTTTAAATTTTGGAAGGATGGAGCAGAAATAGGACTGCCCAAACATTGCTGATAAGAGTATACCAACAAAACCTTTTGGAAAGCAATCTGAATCATCTGCCAAGAGACTTTTCTTATCTTTATCTTATTTGACCCAATAATTTGACTAAGTTACGTAGCTTACTTCAAACTACTACTTAGATTCAAAAGTATCTGTTAAGAACTTATGCCATAGAGAGAAATATGTTAAAATAGAAGAATTTAAATATGAAAAGTCCTTGTCCTCAAGAAACTTAAAATAAAATAATCTCAATAAATTTACTGAGCACTCACCACATGCCAACCTTTGTACATTTTATAGTTACACACAAGCAGTTAAGTACAGAGAGGAGAGGAGAAAGATTAAACAAATAGCTACAGTAGCTATAAACAGCAGAAAGGAAAATGACAGGTTATATGGAGATCTTTTTAACCAGAGGCCCTAATCAAGGCTTTTTGCTAAGACACTGACACCCAGATGAACACAAGTGGAATTAAGCACTAATGGAAGCCACTGAAAGGATCAGCACACGGAGGTAACTGATGAGATTAGTGTTTAATAAAATCCTCTGGCTACTGTATGGGGAATTAACACAGTTGGGGAAGAGATCAGTTAAAAAGGAAAAAAAAAAAAAAAAAAAAAAAAAAAAAAAACCAGAAATTTGAAAGAAAGTCACCAGTTACTGGGGACATAAAATATATATTTAAGTACCAATCATGATCATTCATCACGTGCTATCTTTCCAACTTTTTTCTCACCATTTTCCAACGTGAACACGTGATTCATTTAAACTACCAACTGTCCCCTGAACACACCTGACCACCTTTCCTGGTGCTTTCCCTTTATTTGGAAGTCTCTTACTCCTCACTGAATCCTCCTATCCCTCACAGATCAGCCCAAGTTTTAAATCTTTTCTCCAGAATGCTTTCTAATTAAAATCACAAAGAAAACGATCGTTTTCTGCTCTCCTAACATATTTTTTGTCTAGGCATAACTAGCTGCCTATAAGATTTATCTAGGAAAAACTATTAATAAATAACCAGATAGGTTGTGTTGTAATGGAGACAATCAGATATATGCAGAAGTGATAATTTTCAGGTAATCAGATTTAGGAACATCTATCTCTAGTCACAGTAACTAGTTTGTTTCCACTGGAAATTATGACTGTTGTTAATAGTTCTGAGTCCATAATCCAGTATTGCAATAAAATGGTTAGTGCTGTTACATAAGTGTGAATCTTATCAATGAGTAAACAAAATAAAGCTTTACTTGATAATATTATTAGTGTGACCAAAATGCCTCCCAAAATATGTTCTTACAAAAGAACAAGATTTTTACAAAGCATCAAATTGATATAGCATCACAATAAAAGTATACATTAAAAAGCTATAACATACCCATTTACATTAACATCCACTTATAAACAATGTGGTAGAAGAGTACTTATTAGTATAGATGGTAACAAAAGCAGTTTACCAAATGTTATGTATAGTTAAGGCAATTCACAGAAAGGGTAATATCAATGTTCCCTAGGCATTTGAAAGGGTGCTCAACCTAACTGGTAATCATGGAGACAACATCTAAATAACAAGATTGTTTTTTCCACTATCATACGAACAGGATAATCTCATTTATGAAAAACACAAAACAGCCACATATATCTATAGATATGTATAAAATACTCAAAGAATACACAACAAGCAGACAACCATGGTTATTATCAGTGGGGAAGGAATGTAATTGGAGGCAGTAATGAAGGAAGACTTTGGCTTAACATGTATTATTTGAATTTGTTTTTAATACACGAACATATTTGTGTATTGCTCAGGTGAGTAACAATTTTTTTCTTAAAGAGCAAGAAAGCACATATGTAACTGCACATAAATTTTTAAAGTCCTAAAAGGATACACATCAAACCACCGAACTATTCAGTGGTCCTACCCAGTAGTGGGCTTACAGATGATTAGCTGATTTTTACTTTCTTCTTCCAGTTTATCTGCATTTATACATTCTTTTACAGTGAAAAGAAAAGAAACTTTGAAATATGTAAATGCCTATATACACATAGCTCTTTGGGACAAGAAATTCACACAGTGTCTGGAGGAAGAACTGGTTAGCTGGGGCAGGAGGGACTTTTACTGTTCATCACATTATCTTCTGCATATTTTGAGTTTTTAGTAAGTACACGTACTACTCATTCAAGAAATATTATTTGTTCAATACCAAAGTATTGGACTCCTCATATGGTTCTGCTTCCTAGTCCCACTATGGGACAAGAGCTTGAGAAAACCTGTATTTGACACACACACACCTGAGTAGCTCTTTCTTACTCTCCAAAAGCCAGGGTTCCAACAGCTTTAATCCTCCCATTAACAGATCTCCACTAAAGCACTTCCTATTAGGTACATTCCCATTCCCGCCTTCATTACAGAGGCTACTACAGTACAGTTTTCTAGCCATAGTTTACTTTTCCTTACCTTTTGGACTTCCTGGAAAACTTCTACCCTGACCTGCCTCCTGCTTTACCTCCCTTTCTATTCTCCACTCTCCAGTTCCCTCGTCATGTTGAAAGTCAATGATGTGCAAATTATATAAACTGGAACCAAACTTTTGACAGCAAAATGGAAGGTATAAATTACTTCACAAATATTAAAATTTAACATAAAAGAACTTAAGCTAGACAGGTAAAGGATTATATTGTGGTATATTTCCTACTAGACAGACATATTTTGAATTACTCTCTATTTCGGCATCCTTAGCAAAAATAATCCCTGCAGCAGAATCAAAGTCATACTTAATAAATTTTCTGGACTTTTGCGAGTGTTATCACATAATTTATACATTAAATAGATCTTATAAAAATTAAAATATATTTTCCAAACAAACAACCCCTGGAATTTTGCTACTTATAAAATGAAGAACCACTTTATATCTATTCCTTTAGGCACTAGTTCATTGTGACTCAGAAGAATATTACTTACTGAGTCACTAGTACTTGCTTAACCTGATAATCAGTGTTTCAAGCCAATGCAGTTTCATTATACTGTAACACTAAACTGGAAAATAAGCAAACAAGATGTTCTTAGAACTGGACAACCCCACTGCCTCCAGCTAATAGTTAACCAAACTAATAACCAACATTCATTGATCACCTCTGGTAAACAGAGCAAGCATGACACTAATTGCTAAGAAAGACTTTAGTCTTGTAAGTGAGAAGAAAACATCCCCTGATTACAAGCCTCCCTAATTGTCCCAGCTCTGCCACAACCTTATCTCTTTACATCTATGCCTATTTCTTCAACCTACCACTAGAAAAGGATAGAGTTTCCAGTCAGTGGGAAGATAGCCAAGAGCTGACTACACAGCACAGAAATAGTATACACAGATTTCTATAATCACCACTTTCGGATCTAAGACCTTCCTCCCAAATATCTCTAAAATTGCTGATTCTCAATTATTCCTAAAGGATTAAAGGAGGTTGAAGAAAACTTACTTAGCTCAAAGAGGCCAAAGAATTAAAAGGGCATGTCATAACAAGCAATTAGAATTGGTAACCACAATAAAGAAACTATTATCTGAGCTAGGAATTCTTCTTTGCCCTTTATTTAAGACCCTCTTCCTTCTCTGTTTGTTTTCAAAGGTTATTTTATGTGATTACTGTATATATAATATCATACTATTGTTGGTCTACAGAACCCTAAATATAATGGTATTTGTTTTGCAACAGAGTTTATTTTTTGGTGGTGTTAACAAGTTTACCCAAACAAACTCCTTTACCCAAAGTTCTACCAAGTTGATTCTTGGGACCAGAGCCAACATAAGGCCAAAACAAACAGGAAAACCAGCCTAAGAAGTTCCCAAGGAAGCTCTAACCCCTCACAGGTGTGGACGATTAATTAATATGTAAGTAACTGATATAATTCTTGAAACTCCAGAAAGAACACATAAATGCTTTCAAAACATGCACTTGTATTAGTCTCATGGTTAAAGACACTTTAAAAAAAATCCATAATTACTCTAAGAAAAAATTTTATTTCTTTCCATTCAATTGAGTAGTATTTACTGTGAAGAAGTCATTCATCAATTATACAGTTATCCAAAGATACTGCCATTCTGTAAAACATATCTGCATGAAATCAGTATCATAAGTCATAACAAAAGAAAACCAAATCTTTATTTTATTTTTTCTTCTCTTTAATCCTTCAGCAAGTGTGACATATCAAATCTTTTTAGAAATATAATTTGTCTTTGAGTAAAAATAGTATTACTTCATTTGATCGACTGTTTATAAGACTGCTCAGAATTACTTTTATACCATCAAATCTACTTCTATTCTCCCTTTTAAAATAAACAGGAAGCTAGTAGGACTCTGATAGTCTAAAATCACATAAAACTAAGCATGAAAGGTGGTATTCAAAGACTGTATGGCACAGTAAGCAGACTTTAAAGTTATACTATAATTTCATGAAATGTTAATAAATGCATGGCAGAATACATGTCTTCCTACCCAGTCATTCAGATTCAGAGCGTCTTAAAAGAGCCCCTGCTAGAGGCACCAGGTAGTATGCTAGGTGTTTTCATTTAGATTACTGAATTTATAACCAGTTCTAGGATAGCATTATCTTTCAAGATGGCTGGGGTAAGTGAGTGAGAAAAATCACTAAGAGTAATCTTCCAACAACTACGGATTATCCTATGTCCTAAAAGGCTAAAAGAACAAGTCTATACCTATCAAACTAAACCTTATTCCCTGCTCTAGAGTATAGATAAGGCATAAACCACCGAGAAACCATCTAAAAATTGAGTTGGAAACTAGAATGTTTAGCCTAAACACTTGGAGCCTTAACTGAGAATGAGGGAAGGCACAAGAGCCTCTCTTCCTACAGCAACCTAAATTTGGAGCCTACACAGTGGTAGAAATGTCAAAACTTGGACTTAGCTATGTAGTAAGACTTATGTACAATTACCAATTTAGCATACTCCAGGTAAAAATAAGTACTTAATAGTCATATTGACCTTTTCCCAAAAAAACTATTTAGCAATTGTGGCTGAATATGAACTGTCATGTCACATTATCTGAGCGTAAGAGCAACATAACAGGAAATATAATGTAGGCCATAAAAATAGGACGGAACAGGAGGGGAAACCCTGTAAATTCAATCCAGGGTACTCCTTTTACAATTTTATACTCTATAATTTCTAATATTGCCGATTTCAACTACTAGAACATCTGACTTTGCTACCCCTGAACACCTATAAGGATCTTTGTTATGCTAGGCACAGTGGCTCACAACTAGCACTTTAGGAGGCTAAAGCAGGAGGATTGCTTGAAGCCAGGAAATTAAAGACCCCATCACTACAAAAAACAGAAAAATTAGCTGGGCGTGGTGGCACATGCCTCCAGTCTCACCTACTAGCTAGGCTGAGGCAGGAGGATCACTTGAGACCAGGAGTTTAAGGTTGCAGTGAGCTATGACGACTGTACTCTAGCCAGGGAACAGAGTGAGACCCTGCCTCAAAAAAAAAAAAAAAAATCTTTGTTGTTTAAGAAAGATCTTTTGTGATAGCCTAAAGCTCTAGATCTAGATCCTAGAGCTGGAGAAGGTACCTTCTTCTCTTAGGTCACTTTTGACCTGATGATTTTCTTAAAATGTTCCAAACAATTTATTAATATTTACATTTAATATTCATACCAGTGGCTTGCCTTTAGGTTAATATACATAAAACCATCATGTAAGACATTTTAAATCTCTAACTAGAAAGGAAATAAGACAGTAAGTTAGCAAAATAAAAAGCTAGAGACAAAATATAGCCTATTAATTTGGATTATAACAAGAGTAGTATTTTACCCCTGCACAACGACAATGCTTGGATATATCCAAGTTATTTGAAATTCAATCTTACATATCAAACAACTTCTTCAGAACATTGGGTATTCTATACCAAGTACTATCCTAGGGTTAACCAATAAAATTTAATGCTAACTTTGAGGCAGTACATCATATACTGAGTCACATTACTTATAGAATCATATGCTACAAATCTTTCCATTCGCAAAGGGCAATTCTAATCCTGGGTTTTGTAACCCACAGCAAAATAGGCACTCTAATATAGACCTGGACGAAAAAAAAAAAATATATATATATAGACCTGGAAGGAGTAGAAACTGGTAACTTAGTAATATATACCAAAATTATAAATGCGTAAATCCTCTGACCAAAATCTCCCACTTCTAGGAATTTGTCCTAAAGATATACTTGAAAATGTATAAAATGCCATTTTACGAAGTAATTTACAGCAGCACTATGTGTAAGAGCAAATTTTTTAAAACAGCCTAAATCATTTGAGGACTGGTTAAATAGATTGTGGTGTTTCCATATAATGAAATACCATGCAGCCTTAAAAAAGAGAAAGCTCTTTGTCCTGACACAAAAAAAACCCAAACTCCAAGATATAGCAAACACAAAACACAGAGAGCGGAAGTTACGTATAGTGTCCCGCAGCATGTGTGAAGGGGCGTGGGGAGGGACGGACGAGCATGCAGAGAGTCTAGGACCCGAGAATGTCACCTGCCTAGCAAGTGGGATCAGGTGGGTGAGCAACACAACGAAAGGAGGAGACTTTTTCACTCTGTTTGCTCCCTTAGTTTTTGGATTTTGGACTACATAAATGTGCTGTTTGGTTAAAACATTAAATTTAACCGATATATAACTTGTATAAGTCCTAAAATACTGTCTTTTTTTTAATGCATCACAATATAATCTCACAAGATTATACTGTCACAGAATATAATCTGTAAGAGCCAGGAGGGTCTCTGAAAAATCTGAATCTATAAAAATCAATTTATAGATAAGAAAACTGTGGCCCAAAGAAGTTAAATAATCTCACCAAAAGGATATAATTAGTAGGTGGCAAAGTACTGACTCTAATCCCAGTCTATCCTCATATTTCTGCCACCCAGAAACAGTTTCTTAATTATCAAAAGGAGCCAGCAAGTGTCGGCCAAGATTCTAGCTGCATCTTGAGGACAATATGAATGACAGAACTAGTGTGAGCTGATGTCCTAATCTCTGTCAGACACTGTTCAATGCACACAGAGAAATCAGAGGGATAAAGTTTTATTTCTCAGCTAGGTTACATTTTAGCAAAGTGCCAACGGTACTTAAAGATATGGTACAAAAGATAGGGTGAGGAGTGGGGCTTCCTACAAAGTCAATTATACTAGAAAATTTTAGAAAAATATTAAGTAACTCAACAATCAGGTAATTAAAAATTATTCTTATATGAAAACAAACACCAATATATTATGGCACAGAATACACATAAATATTTAAGGTAAACATGACACTTTCACAGAATTTTTATGCTGCTTCTGAGTCTGATCCAAGGGGCAGGAAGGTTTGAGAACTACTACATCAAAGGAATTAAAAGAATGTTCTCAATGGCAGTGGAATAGGGCTGGAACTAAACAGCCTATTCTTGTCACTGTGTAACCTTAGATCACTTACTTAACTTGAGCTCAGAGCCTCAGTTTCTTCATCTGTAAAATGTGGTCAGTATCATTGAGCTTGTAGTTTTGTTGCAAGGATTAGAGATAATATAATTATTAAATAAACTGCCTAGGCTCTAGAAGGATTATAATAAACAATGGCTACTATTATAGCCATCACAAACTTATCAGCATCTTTATTTGAGTGTCTAAACCATTCATTTGGTTTCAATTTGGAGAACAAATAAGGCAGGCAATAGATATTTATAAGCCCTCCCAGCTAGCCACAGAAATAGGCCAACAGGATAAAATTACCTAAGCAAACAGTTTATTATACTCACATATTTCATTTCAAACTTCTTAGCCAACATTTCCACTTCTTGCCTCTCCTGATGCTCATCATAAAATGGGTCTTCTGTATGAATGAGCTTCTTCTGATTCAAGGTGAATGGGAAAAGAAATAGAAGTATTAGTATTACTGCAACTATTATTACTGTTATATATTTGTCATTGTTATATATCAACTACTTCAATTATATGGTAATATAATTGAACATACATTTATACTCAAAAATGTTATTATGTGTCATATAATTGTATTAATATTATCAGAGTTGAATATATCCTTAAATTTAATCAGTAATGAAAGACAATCTTTCCCAATACAAACAAATAAATCAGAAGCATTAAAAGTAACTAAAAAGAAATAAAGGTTCATAGCAAAATGTATTTGCAGTTTTAATGGACTCACTCATATATATTACACATTGCACAGTTTTTTAGTGGCTAAGAACCCAACAATCCAAATTGTTTTCACCTGCAAAATGATCACATGGTCACCCTCATCCAAATAACAAGGAAAAAAACCCCACAAACATTAGGTTAAAAAAATGAAAATCCCACTTATAACTCTAGTTTGTCATTTTCCCTAACAAAGATTAACTGTTTTGGTCAAAAAATGCTTCTAAAAGAATATCTAGATTATTAATTGGGGTCAATGTTTAATTATCTGCCTGGGAGTTATCAGCTGAGTATCTGTAGCTACAACAACTACTGGCGACTCAGTATGAACAATCTCTCTATCACCAATATCCTGACACTGGATAGCCACTCAGGGAATATACAATACTTTTAAACAAAGCTAGAAAAGTGAAATAGCTTCAAAAAGATTATATTACTATGGCTTCCTTCTAGCAGAGAGAAGTAATAATTTATTATAATACATGGTTTAAAAACATGCAAACACAGAGCTAGGATCCATCCATTTACCCAGAACAAACAAAAAGATAAATCACATCCTCGAATTTGCTAAGTTAGCAGACACATTTTATACATATGGTTTTTCAATATACAAAGAAGTCAAAACAAGGAGCTATTTATAGATAAAAATACTATTTTTATCCAGTTTCAGAAGATTGATTAGAAAGTTAAAAAAAAGGAAGGTTAGATGCTTTTACTGAAGTCTAATTTAGCTGATTTTCTGGTGTACTAAGAGTTAAAAAAATGTTTTCTTTAGTATCAATCACTGCCAAACTTATTTCTAGAATACAATATTACCCTTTAGCCAGAAATGTTTAACAAACTAATCTTTCAGAATAGGGATGATTCCAATGCCTGTCATCATTCTAAACCACCTCTATCACAGCACAGGACTGCATAAAGATAACAAAATTAAAGGTTTAGCTAACCTGTGATTTTGTTTTTCATATTTTCCCAGCATAAGCTTATTTAATTGTCCTTTTCCTCATTAACAAAAATAGAGCATAGAAAACGATCAGATTGCATTCTGGTTAATCAGGGTTTTACTGCTGATTTAGTATTTAGGGCTGATTTAAATATACCCTAATATAGATAGTATCCACATGTAACACTTTTTTTTTTACACAGCTCCACATCTATCAACTTTAGGTCTGGAACTAAAATCTCATTCAGAAAGAAATTTTACAAGATCTCTTTTCCTTCCCTCTTTACTTTTAGCCTACTACAAGGTATACTGTTCAATTACAATAACTCAAAATTAAAACTATTTTGAAAATATTACAACATCCCTAAAAATAAATGGACTCTCCTCCTTCAGAGGGAAGGAAAAACCAGATTTGGGAACCACCACTTTCCAGACCAATTCTAATGTTCACATTTTGCTTTTTGATGGTCTCTCTTCAGGATTTCCATTCATGGATCCAGAACAATTTTACTTACAGATGTTTTCTATACTTCCTTATGCAATAAATATATTCATAGGAGTAATCACAGACGAATGTGGCAAATCTTTGTTGCAAAGGTGCACTGTATAAACAATGGATTTTTTTGTTCAGTGGAACAGGACAAAAGATGTATGGCTGAATATACAATGAGAAAATTGGACCAATAAACTCCTAAATTGATAGTGTAAATACAAAAATTAAATGGAATTATTCATCTTTCTCCTATTGCATGAAAGTAGTAGTTCTGGTATTCTCAAGTTAACAAAACTAGGGTGTCAAAATGAACTTTTTCCCTAAACTTCCTCTTTTATAATTAAAAGATACATGTCTATTATTAATTTACCTTGGCGCGAGTATTACACCATAAAAAGAATTGTAATAGAGGACTTTGTATTTCTACTATGACTCTTACTTCATTTTGTCAGGATCCTCTAAATTTAAACTGTATTAAGTTAACTGTAAGAAATTGTGCTATACTAAGGATTGGTACTACTATGGAAAGAAATACTAATAAAATTTCATACATTTGTAAAATGGGGATAATGGTTCTTACCTCATGGAGTTCTGCTGAACCAAACTAGGTAAACCGTGTACAGTTCTTGGTTAGAGCTATGTCTAGCACATACTAAGAACTCAGTAAATGTTAGCTATTATTATGTATTTTTACTCAAAGATAACGCTTTTCACCTGTACTTTATAAAAACTGCAAACCTACTTAGAATAGCAGAGCAATACAATTTATTTGAAAAATGCTCCAATCCAATGTTTTCAATACTCTTTTGGGAAAAAAAAGATATCACATTTATAAAGAGGAGCAGTAAAATTAGTCTAAAGGGCAATATGTTATGTGGAAGTGACCAAAATGATATAAACCCTTAGAAATTCATCTTGGTTGAAAACAATTTAGTCAAGATTTGACCATACAATATTTGTAAATAATGATCAAAATATTAGCTGGCCATAAAATAAACAAAATCCAGTGACATTGTTTAACATACTTTTTAACTACGGAGTCATCACCTCAACTATAAAGATAGTTGATGAAAACAAAACAAGTGACTTTCTAGAGTCCATTAGACCCATGCTAAAGCAAAACCTAATAAAGGGCATACCTGCTCAACAATAGAGGAAATTGTTCTCTTTCTTTACTATTACTCTATCAATTCCTTTACTAACTTACTTCTAAAGATCCATCAACCCACGACAGTAAAAATTAAAATTACCAACAAACCCCTGTCCTATCTCCATTGTTCACCAATTACATCAAAAGCATTCTTATATATTTTCAATAAAGTTTGTAAAAATTCTAAGTGTTTTTTATCATTCTCCAAAAATTTCAATGACCAAATACAATAATATTCTCCTATAAACTAAGGATACACACTCAAATAAGAATGGGTAGGCGCCAAATAAAACAGGAGACACCTTCCCATTCAATTACACTATGAACAAACTCCACAGAAAGCAAAGCTAAAAAGGTTTACCGATACTAACGCATGGGAGAAAAATACGTAACCAGATAACCAACCCGCTTCTCCATTCCTAAAGTGGAATCCTTAGTCTAGGAAAATCTTTACTCTTAAAGCCCTTGAATTAAAAAAAAAAAAAAAATACCACACGCACGCAAGCACACCTCAGCAGCCACGGCGCCCCGCATAACAAACAGTGATGAGGATGATACCAGAGGGGTTACACAATCGCTCTGCTTCAGAGTGGGGGGCGTGTCCCCCAAGGTTTTCTCTTCCTTTCTACCGGAACGACAGCTGGAGCGCCACAAGGAGAACCCCAGCCGCACGGCTTGCAGGGCCCCAAGATTTTGTGTGGGGAGCAGAAAGGAAAGGAGGAAAATCTGAGGTTTCGAAAGGTGCAGAGGAAAACAGGCTCGGCGCGGCGGGCGCTGGGAGCGAATGCGGGCAGGGGGGTGTCGGCGCGGCGGGGTGAGAGCCTCGGCAACCCCGGGGAGCGGAGCAAAGCAGCGCTCACCGCCCCGTCCACCCGCTCGGCCCCTGCCCCCTCCACCCCACCCTCGGGGCGACCGGGACGTGCTCCGTGGGCGCCCGAAGGTGCAAACCAGCTGGGGAAGGCGGCGGGTCCTGAGGCTCCCGGGGTCTGGGGCAGGAGGGAGGAATCTTCTGTACCCGTTGTTCTCCGCACAGCAGCAGCTCCGGGTAACTGAACTCCACGCAGCTTTCGTCGGTGGGGTCCTTGAGCACCAGCTCCAGGCGCACGGTCTCCCTCGGCGGCCGCGGCGGCTGCTCCGCCCGGGAAGCTGACTCCCGCAGCGGGGGCGGCTGCAAGGGCAGCTGCGGGAGCGGCGGCGGCGGCGGCTCGGGCCGCGGGGGCTCGCGCTGCAGCGACATGGGCGGCTCGGCGCGGCTGACCTCGCGCTGGGGGAGCGGCTTCTCCCTCGGCGGGGGCTGCGCGTCCGAGCGGGGGGCAGGATCCCGCGGGGCCGGCGGCTCCGCCCGGGCCGGCTCGCGGTACGGCTGCGGCTCCAGCCGGGGGGGCTCGCGGGGGTACTCGGGCTCGCGCTCAGCTCCCGAGTACTCGGCCTCGCGCCGCCTCACCGGTGACAAGCTAATGAACGCTACTCTGCGCGGCTCCGCCATCCCCACTGTTCTGGCCCTCGGCTTTCGCTCGAGCCGGCGCTCGCTTCTACGCCGCGTTGCGTGCCTGCCCGCCCTTCCTTTTGCTCTCCGTCGCTTTTCTTCCCTCCACCACCCTCAGCCGTCTCCGCCGGCGCCACGGTGAGTGCGGACCGTGCCCCCTTCCCCGCTACTATGTTCTGATGGGTTCCGCCGCCATCGCCAGGGTCGCCGTATCCGCCATGTTGGATCCCCCACATAAATAGAAGCAGGCCGCTGAGCGGGCGCATGCGCAGAGAGGAGACGCTCGCGTCCACTGTCGTGGCTGTTGCTCAGTTTTCCTCTTTTCCTCCCAACAGTCTGGAGTCCAGACAGGTCGGCGGAAGTGACGTCACGGAACGACCTGTTTCCTTGGAAACAGAGACGCCGTCTGCGCCCATCCTCAAAGGGAGGGTTCTGGCGTTTCTCAAGGAGCTTCCTATTCGCACCCGGAAACCAAAAGCGCGTTTGGAGCTTCGAAGGGCGAGCGTTGCGATGTGCCTGGGACCGACCCAGCCATGGCGCCGCGCCCTGCCAGACACTGCCTCCCGCTCTCGATTCTAGGGAGTTGGGGCTGTTAGCTGATTGTCCAAGGTGGGCACTGGGCAAGGGCAGAGGGACGCGCGGACTGTCCACTGTGCCTGCGCGCCCAGTACCCCCGCAGCCCGAAGTACCAAAGGAAGAAAGGAAATGCCCAGCTCCATCCAGACTCGCCCTAGTGGCTCCTCTCCCGAAAGCGCTACGCTGGACCAACTCCTGTTTTCCTCACCCTGCCGCAGTGGGCGTTGCGTGGGGCACGGTCGTAACGTGTGTAGTTGGAAAATAACGCTGTGTAGTTGGAAAATTAACAAGCAAATGAACAGTCCCGGGCTCATCTGTAGGGCCTTAACTGTTGACGTCAATAGAAAACTTCTTGAGGGTTTGGTGGTTATCTTACGGGACGCACTCCCTGAAAGAATGCTGAATGACCCATTTGAGGCTGATGGAGGAGTGTTGATTGGGCACGTCTTGTAAGCGCGCCTGTGATAACTAATTGGAATTCAGATTTAAAAGGGCAAGAATTGCTTTCTTTCTTTCTTTTTTTTTTTTTGGAGACAGAGTCTCGCTTTGTTGCCCAGGCTAGAGTGAGTGCCCTGGCGTCAGCCTAGCTCACAGCAACCTCAAACTCCTGGGCTCAAGCAATCCTGCTGCCTCAGCCTCCAGAGTAGCTGGGACTACAGGCATGCGCCACCATGCCTGGCTGATTTTTTTTCTCTATATATATGTTAGTTGGCCAATTAATTTCTTTCTATTTATAGTAGAGACGGGTCTCGCTCTTGCTCCGGCTGGTTTCCATCTCCTGACCTCCAGCAATCCGCCTGCCTGGGCCTCCCTGAGTGCTGGGATTACAGGCGTGAGCCACCGCGCCCTGCCGAGAATTGCCATTTTAACCCATTGAATGGACAGTATATTTGAGGACTCGCCCTCCGCCCTCTCTCCGCCCTCTCTCCGCCCTCCGCATCCTGAAGGGAATCCAAGCCTTCTGTTAATTGCATTAACTGGATTAACTGTTGAGGAATTTTGATTGAGTCAGTGTGACATCATAAACAAGTTTTGAGTAGGTTCTTACTTTACTTTCCATTACTTTCCATGCTTGTACGAAGATGGTGATGGAATCGACGATTCCAAAGGTCCCTCCCAGCTCTAAAATGCTGTCATTTCTCCTTGGCACCATGTTTTCCCTTCGTTATCACCTTGCGCATAGCTCCTCTTCTGATTACGAGTTAGGGTCTCATTTGGGATTGTCTTAGTAGTACTTAAGTCGTCTTGCTCTCCTCACTCTCTATTCCTGCCAGGCTTGCAATGGGGCCATTTTAATGCTTCTGAAACACTGCTTTTGAATATATCATCCTCTGTCCTAGCTGCAACTTACCTATAAACTATGTTCTTATAATAATATTTTCCGCAATTCAGCTCAGAGGCTGCAAACTGGTGGTCTGTGAGCCAGATCGTCCTGCAGTTGTGTTTCTTATCCAACATTATCTTCTGCTAACTTCTGCTAAAGTTGGATGTTTTTCCAACTTTTTGATCCACAAGCCATAGAAGAAATAGATTTTACTTTGTAACCCAATGTACACACACGTGTCCATATCTGAAATATAAGTTTCACAATACTTACCTTCCTGTGTAGGATAAAGTAAAAATAAATTTAATAGAAAAATATTTTATAATACAGTGTAGAAACAAAGCGTAATATAAATAGAAGCAATAAGAAAGATTTTATTTACTGCCATAGAAGTCTTTGCCTGTTCATATATTTATTCCACTCCAGAATTCATGAGGACAATGGTACAGGACAATCTGGTCTACTGTTGAGCCTGATCTTTTTATTTTTAAACAGATCAAAACTGAAAATCCTATTTCACATACATAGACAGTTGTGAATAGTATTAATATTATAATAATGTATATCCGGGTGGCTCACACCTGTAATCCTAGCACTCTGGGAGGCTGAGGCGGGAGGATGGCTTGAGCTCGGGAGTTTGAGGTTGCTGTGAGTTAGGCTGACACCATGACACTCTAGCCTGGGCAACAGAGTGAGACTCTGTCTCAAAAAATAAATAAATAAAATAATGCATATCCGCGTTCTTCTTAGCAATAAATTCTTCTTTAATCTTAATCCAACATCGTGATAAATTTCGCATATGGCAATCATTTTTCTG